>CM034537.1:22817644-23064204 GCA_020002185.1 Paraescarpia echinospica | reverse complement strand
AGACAGACAAAGAATGGAGGAGCTGAGGGAGGAGGTTGGCGTGAAAGAGTAGAAAGACAAAGAATGGAGGAGCTGAGGGAGGAGGTTGGCGTGAAAGAGTAGAAAGACAAAGAATGGAGGAGCTGAGGGAGGAGGTTGGCGTGAAAGAGTAGACAGACAAAGAATGGAGGAGCTGAGGGAGGAGGTTGGCGTGAAAGAGTAGACAGACAAAGAATGGAGGAGCTGAGGGAGGAGGTTGGCGTGAAAGAGTAGACAGACAAAGAATGGAGGAGCTGAGGGAGGAGGTTGGTGTGAAAGAGTAGACAGACAAAGAATGGAGGAGCTGAGGGAGGAGGCTGGTGTGAAAGAGTAGACAGACAAAGAATGGCGGAGTTGAGGGAGGAGGTTGGTGTGAAAGAGTAGACAGACAAAGAATGGAGGAGCTGAGGGAGGAGGTTGGTGTGAAAGAGTAGACAGACAAAGAATGGCGGAGTTGAGGGAGGAGGCTGGTGTGAAAGAGTAGACAGACAAAGAATGGAGGAGCTGAGGGAGGAGGTTGGCGTGAAAGAGTAGACAGACAAAGAATGGAGGAGCTGAGGGAGGAGGTTGGCGTGAAAGAGTAGACAGACAAAGAATGGAGGAGCTGAGGGAGGAGGTTGGTGTGAAAGAGTAGACAGACAAAGAATGGAGGAGCTGAGGGAGGAGGTTGGTGTGAAAGAATAGACAGACAAAGAATGGAGACATCAGTGCAAGAACCGTGAGGTGGAAAGAAATATACACAGAAATCAAGGACCAGTATTAAGGCTAGCCAAACCCCAGTCATTCAAGGAAGAGGAGAATAACATCGATCATCTGATGGTACATATTCTCATACCTAATAATAGTATCTACAGTGTATTGATCATATTACAAATAAATGCCTTTTATCTAAATATGGCAGCGAGATAGTGTTGATTTTAATAAAAGCATTGTTTCGTGAAAGGTGTCTTTGTTGTACATTATAGTGTCAGTGACACTGCTTAATGTCTTGACAATACTGACAGTGGGTGGTTGACAGGTAGTCACACTGGTAGGGAGGTCAGACAGATTTACCCCCCCTTCTGACAATATGGGAGACAGAGGTCCCAGTTTAGTGGCCGTAGTTTATTATAATGCATTCTACCCGTTCATTTGTTAATTTTCCTATGTTGTAATAATGTCATTGTGTGTATCTGCACTTGAAAAAAATATTGGCGGTGTTTATGAGCGGTAATGACTTTTTTACTCTCGGTGTTGTATTTTGGTTTTCTTGATGTGTGCGTGTGGCCATCTTGGATCACGTTGACAGGCCCCACCTATCAAACTGATTTTTGAGATTATGTTAATGAGTACATCCATATTGAAATGAGATGAAGAAAGAGGAAATTCAAAGGAAAATTAATCTAAAGATGTCATCGTAATCCATTGATAAAAAGTTATAGTAATTGAATATAGTCATAGACAAATAAGTATCATATTAGGCCCTATTATTGATGATAACAATGGGTTTAACCACAGTATTTTACAAGTTAATTGGTTTGTCAATCATAGTAGTTATGGGCTTTGCCCAATATAACAAGTGTTGTGTAATGGGGACTATTATTGGCATTTTGTGGTTCTAATCCACAGCCCAATCAACAATGCCCTTCATGTGTTTACAACTTCATACAGTTGTTTTAACGTTATGAAGATAGGAACACACCGATCATCTTTGCTCAGTTGCTGTGTCGTATTCATGATTTAATGGCATTGTAATGCATGGTGTGCGTGTATATTTACTTTTTTATATGTGTATTTATTGTTATATGTAATTTTGTATTGGCCTTCTTTATAGATGGCAAAAGACCCAAGACGATAAAAAGTAATGTTCTTGTGATTTATGTACAAAATCAGATCCATCAAAGAACGTTCGGAAAAAATCATGAAATTTTGAACTTTGCAAAACTGTAGTTTCCTTAATTTTGCACTTAGCTACATGAAATGAATAGCATTGTACTTCTTATAGTGACCACTATGTAGGAAAATGTTAAAACATAATTTTCTTGTGATTTATGTGTAAAATCAGATCCGTTGGAAAATTGTCAGAAAAAATCATAAAATTTGAAACTTTACAAAACTGCAGCTCCCTTAATATTTCATTTATGTACATGAAACAACCACCATTGCACTCCTATTAGTGACTATTATCAGGGGAAAATAATTTTAAAATGTTTTGTGAGGGCAAAATTAGATCTGTCAGAAAACTGACAGAAATTTGAAACTTTACAAAGCTGTAGTTTTTTTATATTTCACTTAGATACATGAAACAACTACCATTGTACTTCTTATAGTGACTACTATGAGGGAAAAAAAAAAAAATGGTCCAAGTGGCCCTGAAGTCCTTTGGACTAATACGCCTATATGTTCAAATAGGGGTATTGGTTGAATTGTATTTGTCTCGACGTAAAAGGCTTTATTGTGCCTTCATCGATTATAAGAAAGCATTTGATTTAGTAGACCGGTCCTCCCTGTGGTCTAAGATAATTTCATGCGGTATTAATGGTATTGTGTTGAAAGTTGTATACATGTACAAAAATGCTAAATCATGTATAAATCAGGGCCAGGCTGTGTCAGCCTTCTTCTCATGTGATGTATAGGTATTGAAAGGAGAAAACTTGTGTCCTTTGTTATTTGCTATTTACCTGAATCAATTTGAACACTGTTAGTTATAACGGACTTGACATGGCAGCTGGTGAAATTTACAACAACCTTAGGGATGATGATGTAGAAAATGTATGTTCTACTATATGCTGATGACACTAGAATGATTCAATCAAATACAGATGTCTTGCTTGTGTATAGTGGAACTATGTCAACTCTTCTAATGGTTGACATTTGGTTGTTTCAGGTGTCAATTATATTGTGATTCTGTAATTATTAGTCTATATTGATACAATTGATTTATACAGTACCATGTCTACAGAAGGCATGGCAAACATAAACAGAACAGTAGAATGCATTTGATATCAATAAAGTGTAGGATATTTCACTGTACAGTTGTCCAGAATATTAATTATCTATGTTTATCACCTACAGGTTTCTACAGACAATACATATTTAACCAATAGACACCACAGTCACACCATTTTATAATAATTGAAAGAACATCAAAATAAACACAACTTGCAATTATAGAAAATCAATAGTTTTGAAGATAAAAAGTGTTAGGCAACTGTTCAGTCTAACAGGGGTCAAGTGTGTCTACTCTGCCTGGGCGCTGTGACCAATTAAAGATTAGTCAAGGTCTCACTGGAACAGTAGCACTAGGCTGCAGAGTTTACTCATGGTGTTGACTTTGTGGCACATTAAACAAAATATACTGTTGGGGGTGGTCTCAAGGGCCCCTCTCAAAACTCTCAACTCCCTAAGATACATCTATGCAAAATTAGAAAAAAAGTTGTTAACAGTTTTTGAAAAAATAGGCAAAATGTTACATTTTTACCAGTTTTGGGGTCCTTGGAGCCCCTAGGGAGCCCTTAAAATGATTCAATCAAATACAGATTTTTCGTGCATAGTGGCAGTGCCCTAAGATGTCTATGCAGAATTAGAGAAAAAGTTGCTGAACGGTTTCTGAGATACGGCAGCTAACGGCGAGTGATGGCAATAGTCCCTTGGACCTTCGCCTTCGGCCAAAGGACTAAAAATTACGAAACAACATTTTAGTCCGACCACACTAACGCTGTCACTGGGAGTGGGACAGTAAAACAATGGCAATGCCCCATCGACGATCCTCGATGCCAAGCCCAAGGGCAAGAGCGGAATTTAGCCAGCTTGTAATCCGTGTGAAGAATTCACGCAAAATATGAAAACCTGACTTTTACAATCAAGAAATCAAACAAGCGTAAACTGACTGGTGTCAAGTTCACCAGAAATCGATATTCAATAAAAAATCAGACACAATTTTATACAAATTAACAAGAAAAAAGCACTCACCTGTCGTCTAATTCAATCACTTGGGAACATATTAGTCGAAAAAATAAACCTGAAAACAGATCAAACATGCGGCGTTACTACAATGCAAATGCAACGTGTTCCGATTCAATGAATGCAAATTGTTGAATTATTCCTTACCGAAAACAATGATGTTTCGTTCCATGATTTTCTCTAGCGGAAAGACCGCGTTATTAATACGGAGCAATTCCGTAACGCGCCAGCACCATATGGGTATATCCGGTTTGTTGGTTTCTAGAACTACCACTAGGTGTACACAATTGCCATACAGAACAATGCGCTATATAGTGCGTACTGTTAGTTATTTAATGGAATTATTTACCCAATTTACCACTTTTGTATTCAAGCGTACGTAGCTTTTTCTTATGTATTTGAGCCCTTTTGATGTTTAGACATCTTAGTTGTTGTTTGAATATTTTCTCTTACATATATATTATACCATATATATATATAATTATATATATATATATACATACGTTAATCATACGTTAAAATTATATCGAAGAAATGTATTATATCAGTTTTATTTTATCAACTTTGTTTTGCATGTGTGTTTTATTAATATTAGTTTAGTTCTTGCTGGTTATGCGTAGACCAAAGAGAAAAGGTTACTAGTTATACAATCTCCCACCAGAGGGCAGACGTGATGTTACCGTCACGACCACGCACGAAAATGGCGACGTTCGTTTCGGAAACGAAAGAAAACGATGATTCGTCATTCAACCAGGTGTCAGCGGATGCTGTTGTGATAAGGTAGATCCGCTTAACTGTTTTACGAAGATTAAAGTTAGTTCGAGAAACAATTATTAATAATTTAATCACGACATAAAAGTCTGTATTGTGGATAGATAGAAGAGTAAAGAGACGGCACTTGACTCGAGGCAGAGCCGAACTTTGGGCTGACCCGAAGCCGAAGGCGTCACTCACAATCACAGATTTGTCCTCGGGTTCAATGATACATTTGGTATACCGTGTTGATTCAGTTACAATATAGAATGTTGCATTTTGTGAATTGTGACGCGATAGTAATTATTATATCAAACAAATTAGCGTATACATTATTTTTGGGTTGGAAGGAATCACAGTCTCAGCCTCAGGACCGAGTTATTGTCAATTTTGATCTGTGTCGCTTGTCACGGCGATCTTTTGCTTACTGACCTAACCATCAAAACGACCACTTACAGCTGCCAAACTTCTCACATATTTTACATACATATACACACATGTTACAAGAAATCTCTTGCATTCCTGTAACGATCAAAATTCACAAAATAAACTAAACTCAAGTAAAACTCTACGCCGCCAGCAATGACTACCCATAGCACCATGACTTTGGTTACCATAAAATTTATATTGTATCGAGGCATTGCTACATAAATGAGCATCAGAGAAATTCTGTACAGTGGCGCTATCGTTACTGTGTGTGTTGAGTCCCTGTGTGAAGGTAACTCTCTGAGGTATCAAAGTTAGGCAAAACTCAAAATTTTAACGGTGAAATCTAGGTGGGTCCGGATTACACAGGGACTTTGTGTGCGCGTGTTTGCGACGCCTCAACACAATATCAATTTTACGGTATTGGCGGAGCTACAGGTAGTCGCTGCCGGTGGTGTCAAATTTTACTTGAGTTTGTTTTATGAATTTTGATCATTATGGGAATGTAAGATAATTGTTTTTGTAACGTCGTGTGTGTATATGTATGTAAGATATATGTGAGGAGAAGTTTGACAGCTTTAGGTGGTCGTTTTCATGATTAGGTCAGAAAGTAAAAGACCGCCCTTGTCACATTGAGTTGATATACACTCACTGATATGGTTCCATAGACACCCAGTCACTGATGCATATTAGATGTAAGCCCTATGTAACCATGACACTGGTCGTCTGATCTAGTGATAATGTTCCCAAAATAATGGCAAAAACAAATCTGTCCATTTTAAGCCATTTTCATAACTAGCAGAACGTATATAAGGTCTGTAAATCGGTTATTCTGTACAGATTACAAGATAGTAATTATTTAAAGAGTCAGAAGATTGTGAATTAATGGAACAAATATCAGCTGAATAAGTATACATGTGGATTACCAACATTATTGGCAGCACCAGACAACTTTCTTACCTTGTTTTCTATGCTAAATGTAATTAATCAACCACAACTCTGTTTTATGTGATCTCATTTAACATACAAAATGAGCAGATTTAAAATAATTAATGCATTTAAGAGTACTTTTAGTGGTTGAAAAATTACTAAACAGCCTCTATTGTAATTTAGGATGCTTGCAAAATGCAGTCATCACTCGAAACATACTTGCAGCATTAGGCAATTTGGACTCCTAATAGGCCATAAAATATCTATACGTTGTATACCTTAAATGATAAGTTGTGGAATTAATGCATTGGCAAAAAACAGGTAACAAAATATTTCAGCAAAGTTGACCTTACAGCAAATTAATGTGAAGAAGACTTAAAACAAATTAAACAAATTATTTTATTTTACAGTGGTAAGGAAAGTTCGAGTGACACAGAAGGCATCACAGCACCACCACAGAAACGTGAAAAGAAAGAGAAAAAGAAGCGTAAGCACAAACACAAACATAAGCACAAACATTCAAGTACTGGTGAAAAGCGACACAAACACAAACGTAAGCATCGTAGTCACAAACATTCCTCATCGAACAAGGACAGGGATACTGTTCCCGTAGCAGCAGCTCAGGATGTTGTTGACTCCAATGCGGACAAGCAAGCAGCCGTCTCAAAGGAAGCAAAGCTGGAGGACAACTCGCTTCATGACCTTGAGGAAGCTCGTGCCATACTTGAAGCACGACTCGAGGGTAAATACATCAATATGATCGACGGTGTTGACGAGAACATGGTTAATTCTATGTTACTGATTGCCCAGGGTTACCAGAGTGATTCAGAAGAAGATGGCGAGATTGACACTGAATCCCGCAAACAATCGTTCATTGACTGTAGAATTAAGGAATTTGGGCAGAAAAAAGCAACAAGCGTTAGTGCGTCAGATGAGAACATGTCAGTTACCGATGATGTTATCTTTGTGAATGCTGAATCAGCGCCTGTACATTCGAAAACTGGAGACAGCAAACATAAACGTACTTCCAAAGAGAAGAAGTCTCGGGGTAGGAGTCGGTCGCCACCACGTGACAAGAAACATCACAGATCTCTCAGTTCAGGCAGGAGTAAGTCACAAGAGAAGAAAGCACAAGAGAACCATTCCCAACCAAAGCGTAGATTCAGGGAGAAGGAATCACCTTCCGAGATTCCAAGGTAAGTCCTCATATTGAAACATTGAATTAGGTGTGTGGTGATTGGTACAGTAAAAAAATGCTTGTTTTCAAAATTTCTCCAAGATTTTACTGTAGATCTGTGTAATACAAAATTGTACTATTTGAATGACATTTTGCAGAATTAAATTTCACTGCCTAGTATGTGCAGAATTTAAGAAAAAAATCAACTTAGGTTGAGAACATTTCCTGGTCGGTTTAACATGGCATATTGACATACATTTAAAATAAAAATTCAGATGCTTATGCAGCTTACAAGTACATTGGATTTTGCTGGTAGCCACAGGTCTCTGTCCTTTAATCCTTTAGACCTCAAGTCGACCAAACCTGCCTGTAGACTAACACTTCAAGTCAACCAAACCCAGCGCAAAACAATTTTGTATTGCTTTATTGTGAAAACACATTAGAACCTCACATGTTCATCTTTTGGGTCAAATAAATATGAAAACCGCTGATGTCTAAAAGGAGTAAAGGGTTAGATGCAGAAAGTTGAAACACTTGTTGAAGCTGTCATTGTTGTCTCAGTTTATTCAGGAAGCGACATAAGGAGAGGTCACCAGGTGGCAGCAGGATCAGAGAGAGGTCGCCAGGTGTCAAGACCTTGGAGAGATCGCCGGTCGGCAGGGGAAGGGAACGATCACCAGGCAACAGATTGAGAGAACGTTCGCCACACGGGAGACCAAAAGAAAGATCGCCATTTGGCAGGGGTAGGGAGAGATCGCCCGGGGGAGCCAGGCCCAGGGATCGATCGCTGGGTAACAGAGGCAGGGAGAGATCGCCAAATGGCAGGTCGAGAGATGGCCCTCATCGTGGTTCATTCAGGGAGAGGGATGCAGGAGGGATGAGGACATGGGACCGAGGTGACAGACGATCCCCGTCCGGCTGGAACCGTGACAGACTTTCAGGGAGAAGGCGAAGTCGATCACCAAGGTTTGTCTCAATAGGAGTCTCAGCAAATGTTCGGCCAGTAGATATTGTAGTTCTCTTGTTTCCCAGTCTGTCAGGGGTGAGACTGACCTTGATTCCGATCCTCAATTTCTGTTCTCTTTTTTTCTTTTCCCTCACTGATCTTACTCTGTTCTCTCCACCAATTTATTATGCATGTGTGAGGCAAGTAGTGTTGGGACTTACTTATTGTACACTAGTTTACATCCACCCGTGGAGCAGCAAAACAAGAGCATCATTTTGTTTTCGATTTGGAGGGCTGATGACGCTACATTTGAAACAATGGTTCTGATTTGCTGAATTATATCAGCCCACTCATGTCATTTTTGGCAGATCGGCCAATGACAGAGCTTTCCATCAATACCACGTGTGCAGGGGTCTAGACTTTATGAATGGATGCGTAAATTCAGTAGGGAGAATGTAGTAAAATCACCAAAATGTGGACGTCAACCGCGTCACATGTTTTGTAAGCTAGATTATGAATAGCAGTCATTGAATCTGCTCATGAATAAATATACACGATTTCAAAAAATCTGTCGGCTATCCATAAATACCAACAAAGGCAGGTACGGTTGGGCCGAATTTCGGCCCTGGCCACTCTGGGGGTTAAAATACATTGCCACTTGTTAGATCAGAGGACAATTGTCCAAGGAAATGTTTAGACTTAGAAAAAGGTGCCTGGGAGGAAATGCATTTATAATGCCTAAAAATTAGCAAAGATTATGTACATATCTGAGGACTCTATTGTGAACAAGAATTGTACATATCTGAGGACTCTATTGTGAGCAAGGATTGTACATATCTCAGGACTCTATTGTGAGCAAGGATTGTACATATCTCAGGACTCTATTGTGAGCAAGGATTGTACATATCTCAGGACTATTGTGAGCAAGGATTGTACATATCTCAGGACTCTATTGTGAGCAAGGATTGTACATATCTGAGGACTCTATTGTGAGCAAGGATTGTACATATCTGAGGACTCTATTGTGAGCAAGGATTGTACATATCTCAGGACTCTATTGTGAGCAAGGATTGTACTTATCTCAGGATTATATTGTGAGCAAGGATTGTACATATCTCAGGACTCTATTGTGAGCAAGGATTGTACATATCTCAGGACTCTATTGTGAGCAAGGATTGTACGTATCTGAGGACTATTGTGAGCAAGGATTGTACATATCACAAGGACTCTATTGTGAGCAAGGATTGTACATATCTCAGGACTCTATTGTGAGCAAGGATTGTACATATCTCAGGACTCTATTGTGAGCAAGGATTGTACATATCTGAGGACTATTGTGAGCAAGGATTGTACATATCTCAGGACTCTATTGTGAGCAAGGATTGTACATATCTCAGGACTCTATTGTGAGCAAGGATTGTACATATCTCAGGACTCTACTGTGAGCAAGGATTGTACATATCTCAGGACTCTATTGTGAGCAAGGATTGTACATATCTCAGGACTATATAGTGAGCAAGGATTGTACATATCTCAGGACTCTATTGTGAGCAAGGATTGTACATATCTCAGGACTCTATTGTGAGCAAGGATTGTACATATCTCAGGACTCTATTGTGAGCAAGGATTGTACATATCTCAGGACTCTATTGTGAGCAAGGATTGTATTGTACATATCTCAGGACTCTATTGTGAGCAAGGATTGTACATTTCTCAGGACTCTATTGTGAGCAAGGATTGTACATATCTCAGGACTCTATTGTGAGCAAGGATTGTACATATCTCAGGACTCTATTGTGAGCAAGGATTGTACATATCTGAGGACTCTATTGTGAGCAAGGATTGTACATATCTCAGGACTCTATTGTGAGCAAGGATTGTACATTTCTCAGGACTCTATTGTGAGCAAGGATTGTACATATCAATCATGAACAGTCAAGCATTTTTTGTATATATATATATATATATAAAAACAGTTTCTGTTGTATTAGAAATATTGGTGTACTAACATTGTAATTGTTTCTGTGATATCATGGCCATTTCATACTGAATGAGCTGACAATGTGGTAACTGGTGTTTGTGTTGAGTAGGTACGGTCGGGCAGGGTCCCGGGAACGCAGGTACCGAGGTAACCGTACAGACAGGAGGTCGAGGAGAGACTCGGAGGACAAGTTCAAGGGCAGTCTGTCAGAAGGTCTCGCCCTGCATGCGGATGGGTCATCAGAGGATGATGAGTAAGTTGTTTTTCTCCTCTTGTTTGCCTGTCTGTCAGGGGTGAGGCTGGCCTCGATTCCGATCGATGGAACCCCTGGTGAATGACATCCTTGATGATTGACCACCCTTCTGTGTTGATTGTTCTTTCATTGACAAGATACATACATTGTACAGCCTGCACATTTAGTGGGATTACATGTTTCTGAGGACCCTACATTTGGTTTGAAAGCAGTGAACCGTCAGATTTCTGTGACTCCTTAGTTCTTGGGAACTTGGTGTGGTACATTTTTAGTTGCAAACGATAAGTGGCTGGTTTTCCCAGCATTATTGGGAGATAACCGAACTATCACTGAAGCTCATACATGCAGAGTGGGATTTTACATGGTAGTTTGCCCACATGAAAAACCTTAACACACTGGTTAGGTTATCAAAATCCAGAGTTTTCCAGACAGCAAACAAAAAAGTTTGAAGTTAGCCAGTCACATGAACTGTGTGCTTTTTTGGTCTAATGATGGTTTTCTTGATTCAGGATACCTGACATTGACCTGGATGAGGAAGATGAAGATGCCATCATTGAGAGGAGGAGGAAAGAGAGAGAAGCCCTCCTGCAGGTATGCTTGCTCTACTATACAGTGTTATTTGGTGTTGTGAAGAAATCACATTTAAAAGAATTAAAAGAAAATTTAGTGTGTGTCCTGACACATAATTTATACAACAATGCAGAATGAAATTTGTTGATTAATTGTTGTTTTAATGGAAATGTATAATAATTTTGTTGTTGTAACCATTACTAGTTCTGCCCTTTTGGTGATAAAGTCATAATAGTAATAGTAAAATGTAATGATGTTGACCATGTCACATGTTACATCGTGATTTTCAATCACCCAGTACAGTCTTGCATCCACATTTCCCCAGCTTTGGTAAAATATACAAATCACAACAATAAATAATAAATAATAATAAATAAATAAAATGACATTACAATTAAAAACAAAATCATGATTCAATTTACCAATTCTAGAGATTGAAGACAATAAAAATGGCAAATACAATCAACATGAATGAATTACAAAATTTACTATTACCATCATGTCTTGACAAAGACATGTCACATTTTGTGCTACAACATATCCACATGACTTGTGTTACAGCGACTGAAGCCACAGTTGGCGGAGAAGTACGGCAAGCAGCAACAGACAGAGGGGCAGGGGGCAGAGAGCAGCCCACAGTCACAGAACGGAGTGAGTGGTGCCGAGTCGCCCTCCAGCAACAGTCTGCAGCCTCGCCGTCATCCCCCTCGCTCACCCTCCTCCTCCTCATCAACATCCTCCGAGAGCGACCGGGTCACGGAGGACCCTACGGAGACGTTCGACTTCATGGACGACATGGAGAGAAAGCGGAAAGCCATCCAACAGGAGAAAGAAGAAGCAGAAGCAGGGAAGGGTCGTGAGGCTCAGGAAGGCAGTGTCACTGAGGATGATGCTGTTAAGACAAAAAAGCCCAACGGGTTCGACATGTTTTCGGACGACGTGGACATGTTTGCCGAGGCGCACAGTGTAAGTGATTATGCAGTCTCGAATGGCGTGTATCTGTAACCAGAACTAACCACACTATATCGGTTTTCGTTATGTTGTGAATGTTATAAATTATATATCTCCCTATCTTTTTAATTTTCTCCCTTTTAGTTGTCACTGATTGACTCTTGTCCATTTCTGTAGGTATCCTCCTGCCTATTGTTTTTTAGAAAAAACACCCATGATGTAATTAATTACTTGGTAGAGGCTTGCTTTATTAATAAACAAGTGATTTAGAGCTATGCAATTATTATGAAGCTAAACGTTATTGCTAGTGGCTATAGGCAGCTATCAAAATAACGTTTTGAGTAACTTCAAGTGTGGCCTAAAATTATTATTTGGAGATAATTTGCATGTCATGTGCATTGATCGTATGTGTGTATATATATATATCAAATTATTGTAATGTGTATATGGATGAGTATGCAGGTGGTTGGGGTGGGAGGAACTATTCACTGAATAGGTGTACGTATGGATACTTGGTAAAGAGGCGTTGCCTTTAGATAATTATGTTACAGCTTGTTGGTGGTGCAGGTGAATATAGGATAAATCATGTTGTTGATGGTGTAAATATAACACTTGTCACATTGTATATTCAGAGTCCAGGAGGTGGCAGTGCGTTCCACAACAGTGCCTTTGAGAATCCCAATTTACTTGATAATTGGGATGACGCAGAGGGCTACTACAGTAAGCGCTTTCAAGATATTAGACAAAAATAACTGCAGAGTTTTCATGGTTATATTTGTTAGCCTTATGAATCAGCTTTGTAGACATGTGGGCAAGCTTTGTAGACATGTGGGCAAGCTTTGTAAGGAAGGAAGACCTGTTTATGATGTTAATCTAAATTGTTTATGATGTTAATCTAAATGAACTTTTGAGCAAAATAGTTTATCACCTACAGCTTCATTTAAAATTCTTATAGTGACTAGTAACCAAGCAGATTTTAAGAGATTGACTAAAGTGTAACAAATATATGTTTAAGAAGAATTGTGCATTTCTGACACATCGCAATGGTTCGGACCTTAAGGTTCGTTTTGGCGGTACCTGTGGAGTAAGAGCAACATTTAAGTTTGACAATGATATTCAATGAATTCAAGTTTTGAAACGGGCATCATAGTTAGGTAGTTATGTTTCAAATCACATACCATTCAATCCCAAACACACCAATAACAATTTCAAGATAATAATTCCAAATTGCAATATTCATAATGGTAGTAAAATATTTATTGTTTCTAAAAATGCAGACAAAATGAACTTTTCCTCAGTTCTATGAAATATACATTACGGTATGAACCGTTGCGCTGGCACATTTGTGAAATAATTGTCTATTTCGGCTGGGTATTATCATGCTTAACACAGTTTTTTACTCCGGCCAGACATATGATAATGTCATATCTCTGCGGCCAGAGATATGACATCAACACCATGTTGAATTGTTTCAGTTGTAAGTTGCTTATGTTACATTGTAGAGCTGAGGATTGGCGAGGTGCTTGACAAACGCTACACAGTGTTTGGCTTCATGGGGCAGGGTGTCTTCAGTAGTGTGGTGAGGGTGCGGGACCTTGCACGACCTGACCAGCAGACCGCCATCAAAATCATCAGGAACAACGAAATGATGTACGTACACATACCAGTCGAGCTCACATTTACCTGCTCATACTTATACCTTATTGTATGGCCGCCTCAGGCACAGCAAACTTGTAACTCTATTGAGTCTCTATTGAGAAATATGTGGAAAATTTACGTCAATAGAAGTTGATGTCTTTTAAGATGTACGCCCTGACTGATACATCTGTGGATTACAATGTTAATTCGACGCTGTCTGGTTGTAATTTTTAAATATATTGCTCTTAATACTAGAATACATATGTTGACAGTATACTGCCGACCAAAGCATGTTTAACCCTTTAGACCTCGGAGTGTTTCGGTGTAAAGCTCCTGGTTCCTCGGAGAATTAGGTCACATTCCGAAAATTGTTGGGGGTGTCCGTTTTTTTGGCGTAGCTCTTTTATTATTGAATTTCCATTATTGCAAGTTGTAACTATTTTTAAGAACTTAGAATGCTCTTCACATTGGGTGTAAATATGCTTTTGTATGAATACAAAGTGTTGTCCATATATTGGTAGGCATGCCAGTATTTCGATATTTCACTATAACATGTCATATTATGAGCCATAACTTTTTTATGCTTCATTTCTTACTACTACAAGTTGTGTTTATTTGAAAGATAATTTAATTACTTATATTTTGGTATAAAAATTGTTATTATATCTAAAATATACGTTGCACATACTGGAATGCAATGGAACCATACTTGACAAATTTGCGATACTGAAATTAAATATGGGCTATATCACTATAATGGAGTCTATCTTCAATGCACACCATGTTGCATATGTTGCAGTGCTGTAATTTATATGATAGTAACATGTAAATAAAAAACAGTATATTGGTACAACATATGTTATTGTATCACAAGTATTTTGCCCAAACAATATGTGGTAAAACAAAACCCTGTCAGACCATAATTTCTACACCAAACATAATGATTGACTGCTGTGTAACTTTTTTATTATCAAAATTATACTGCTACAACAATGTTATTGTTAAGAGCAGATAAATGTCTGCACAGTGATACCTGTATTGTTAAATTATGATGGTTAGAATTAGATTTACTTCATTATTATGGGACTGGGGTGCCTTGTCACAGGCACAGCTGTCAAGTGCTACCACCTCGTCCCCCTCCCCCCGGGAAGCCTCGGTCAAAACAACAACTGAACGTACAACAGGACAGTCCCGCAAGTTACAACACTTACAAATCCCAAAATAATACAACTACAACATCGTCATACAATGTCCTAATCGAAATATAATAGCTCATTGACTTAGTGCAAGAATAAGGGATACAGAGTGCGGCACTCGTCTCGTAGCGTGTTTACAAAATGGGCATGACCGACTAGCTTCCCTGACAACAACAACGATCGCCGAGCCAAAGTATCGAACAGCCGCATATAATTACATGAACATCGATGTCTGAATCACTTTCTTCGATACTACTGTCATACAAACTTATTCTGCAGTCAAACGACTAGGACCAGCAGACGCCATTTTGTTCTCTCAAAAACTGAAACACTTCAAAAAATGCATGAAACTCCGATAAGTCGAATAGCAACATACACCAGAAACACCCACAATGCATTGCCAATATGTTAACGAGACACGTTGAATGTCAGGGGTAGAACTACCCACTAGTCCGCTAGTCCGTACACTAGTAAAGATTACGGCGGACTAGTAAATCTGCCTACCAACTAGTCCGGCTGTCTAGTAAAAATCAGCATGTTGCATGATGCCACCATCCGTACCATTGACAAACTAATTCTTTACGTAATGAGGCGACAGTGAAAAGTGAAACAGTGCTGTTCATTGGCTGTTGTATGATATCGAATTCTGAAATGACAGTTTTGTTTGGTTTAGCGTATCTGGTAGAGGGGTAGGGCTAATGAGTGCAATTGGTGGTCATTTTCAAATGCACGGTTTTCGAATACGGTTTACATCTACATTGCTTTATTAGTCTACGTTTATGCACGATGTATCATTACTTGACTGGGGTTGCAAAACCAGCAGAAAAACGCAAGCTGGAAAAACACTGCAACTGCCCACCGAGCCATTCAAGTGCTGAAAACAGCCACCATGGACCGTCTGACGCATTTGTTGCAATTTAAATTTGTGTTGTTTTGATATTTTCAGGACTAGTAAACCTTTTGGCGGACTAGTAAACTTTTGTCTTTACTAGTCCTGCTGTCCAGTAAAATAAATGCTGAAGTTCTACCCCTGAATGTGTTTCAAAAGTATCCTCCAGAGTGCGCCTGAAACTATGACGCCAATCTTTTCGGGCAGGTTTGGCCGACTTGAGGGGTCGAAGCTCGGGCGGGTTTGGTCAACTTGAGGTGTAATGGGTTAATAAACCCAAAACAATGTTCCCAATTTGAAAGTTTCAGCTATGAATAATGGTTCATGGTTGAACAATAAATTGTGAACCAGCGCTTCTTAACCCCTGAATCGCGACCCAAAATTGGGTTACCAAGTCATTTTGATTGGGTCGCCAAGAGTTTTCAGTGACTGTCCACACTTATTTTATTATACCGGATACATTTATATAAGGCGAATCATTTAAGCCGAATCTTGTATTTTAAACATTACGTTATATAATATCATAGGACATTTCAAATTCATGCGATATTTGACAAGTTTCTAATACGGACAAGTAATATTTTATATTCTGTTTGGTAGTGCCAAAAAGTGTTGTGCACAATTAAAATGTATAATTGATGAAGATATGTGTTGTGCCAATTCGTATTTGACTAGAAATTCGGTGCACTTCTTCCCCAAAGACCCAGTTTATCTGCAGAAAATGGAACATTTTATGTATGTAAAGGATGGGATCCATGCTATGGCCTACGCTGGTAGCGAATAACATCACTTGTGGTGCAGACCTGCCAATGCATATATCTTATGAGGTGGAAGATGGGCTTCAAAATACAGTTAGATGTCAATAAATCGACTGTCCTTAAAATGACTCAAAAGAAGCGTCAAGATGCAAACGAATACCACAACAACGCAATTGGCCCTTTCACCACAATGCACAACAAAGTCGACAGCCGGTCATCAGCTGCTTGGACTCTCTACACGGGTTCATGCCGCACCGCACCAACACCAGGCAATCATCATCATCATCACTGTCAACAAAATATATTTGATCTTCTTATGCAACGGTCTCGGTAACAGAAGAGACACCGCTCTCAGCCTGCCGACTGCCATTTTATGAGTTGTTTACACAACACACGCAGGGCCCTCGCAGGGCAGCTGTCAATCAGTCAGGGCGGTCCAGGCTGGTGGCTGTATGATATCACTCAGCGTCATGCCACTGTCACCAGCAGTTTCCGTAAGATGATAAATTTAGAGGTTCTTTTGATGTTGTACGCTCTTATGCGATTCATAAACATATTTTCAATAGCATCATCTGAAAGTGCATGCATCATTTGTTATTAAGGAACACAGCACATTTTATCCCAGGATATGGCCTTTAAGAACTGTTGTTGTAAACAAAACATTCACATTCTAAACATGCTATTGGTACTATATTTGGCAGTATTATGGATCTTGGTTTACCCGCACGGCCCTTTGATGTTCAGCATATTCACATGTTCTCACATTTAAAAAACTGATTCAGTGAAACATCCTGCTAAGGAAAACCAATCACGCTGATTCCAGGTAAGAGAACAGACAACCTTGTTTTACATTGTTTTGTGTTGGCCAGGCACAAGACGGGTCTGAAGGAACTGGAGTATTTGAAGAAACTCAACGATGCCGACCCAGACGACAAGTACCACTGTCTCAGGCTTTTCCGAAGTTTCTATCACAAGAAACATCTCTGCCTCGTGTTTGAAGCGCTTAGGTTTGTACTTTGTACCTTGTTCAGATGTGCCATATGTGGTGAAGTCATCGCTTCATACACTGCAGCTAGTAAGAGTTGCAGGAATTGCCTATACTGTATTTACTATGTGAACCAGATAAAGTTGAGAAACAGGGATACTTTCATGAAATTGCATGGAGTCATTATCCCATTTTACAATCTATAAATTAACCATTTCAGTACTACAGCCCTGATCAGCTGTGACCACTGAATACTGCATCCCAGTGAATATGCAAGACGATGGACTACCTCACTTCAAGTCGAGATTTGAGCAACAAAAATGCATTTTATGAATAGGAATGTTATACATTTTCGGAAAGTGATAATCAGCAAGTAAAATTAGCCATGTCATATTGCATTCTGTCATCATGGTAACCAGCAGTCCTAGATGGCCGCCAAGATTTCAACGTTTTCAACGATTCTTCCCTAAAACTATCAAATAATCTGTCCAAAACTTACGGTGGTAAATCGCTTGTTGAAGTAATGCCATCCGCCATTGTAGCCACCGCAGATTTTGATAATCCATCATTAAAAACTGTAAAAATCTCTGTAAACTATTATTGAGCGATAATCTACGATGACCACTGCTGAATAGGTAATTTATTCGCCATGAAAACCGTATACAACAAGTGGCTCCATGTCGTGGATAATTATGAGTAAAAACCATTTGAATATCGGACATCATCAATGCTGCCACACAGGCCTGTCGTACTGAAGCGTCACACCCAATGCGGCCGGGGTAGTGGCCTGTCATACTAAAATGGTTAATACACTAACTTTCGAGTATTGTAAGTACACCTGTACATCTCCACCAAGGTGCCGAGGTCCATTGGCCTCTCTCTGTATTCATTCACTTGCTCGGACTATTATCCTCTCACCTACCAATTGGCGATGTATTTCAGAAAACACAACTAGTTATTTAACGTCATGATTTTGTTATGTTCTGCTTTTCGAGAGGGTCTATCTCTTAGCCGAGAGAATTGAGAGGAGATCTCCCGATGGTGCCACTGTAATGGTGGTAATAGATGCCCTTGGTTTGTTTCTCCGGGTGAAAGCTGCTAGATACTTAAAGGAAATAAAAATAAGGCATTAGCTAAAATCCTTTTTCCATGTGTACAAAAAGTTTAACATTGTATGTAACATTTGACAACATTAAACAAATACAGAAAAATACATTTGTACCATAAATTCGATTTTAAGCCCGATTCCCGCGGAAAATAAAATTTTAATGAGCTAGGCGATCACGTGGTATCGTGATGTCACTTATGACACACTCTCGCATCAGGCCGACCCTTTCCATGCATTCAGAGCATGTTTACAAAGATAGCTTTTGGGTCGAAACGAGCGTCAGAACGAGTTATTGTGCAATATTCCGACGTAATACAAACACTAGTCATCATAGAGGAACAAACATTTATCTTACGGTTCCACATGAATCAAATTTTATTCAAAACAGCGAATGGGCCTACAAGTCAACTAGGTTTCGCCGAGCTTGGGCTCGTTTTCAGAATAATTATATCGAATGCAACCAACGGGAGATAATCTACACCAATAAACATACATAGCAAACATATATTGTATCGAGCTACATAAAGTAACGTGTATAATCTCATAATATCACTAGAATATCGATATATGAAGGAGTTGTACAATTTATCATAACAACTTAAATCAGTCAGAGAGTTTCCGTTGGTCCCGCTAGCTTAGTGGGTAGGCGCGTTGGTTACCTGTCGTTATATATAATGACCATATTTTCATTTTTGTGGTGAATAAATAATTACTACAAAAATAAAAAATATTTACAAACAGTGCATTATAGTATAAAATGATTTTGTGTATATTACTTCATGAAAGCATAAACAAAAAAGTGTAAAGAAAATCAAAGGTTTGCATGCTGTCAGGATTGAACCGGCGTCTCCCGATTGTAAAATAAATGACACGTAACCAACGCGCCTACCCGCTGAGCTAGCGGAACCAACGGAAACTCTCTGACTGATTTAAGTTGTTATGATAAATTGTACAACTCCTTCATGTATCGATATTCTAGTGATATTATGAGATTATACACGTTACTTTATGTAGCTGAATACAATATATGTTTGCTATGTATGTTTATTGGTGTAGATTATCTCCCGTTGGTTGCATTCGATATAATTATTCTGAAAACGAGCCCAAGCTCGGTGAAACCTAGTCAACTTGTAGGTCCATTCGCATTCGTTGTTTTGAATAAAATTTGATTCATGTGGAACCGTAAGATAAATGTTTGTTCCTCTATGATGACTAGTGTTTGTATTACTTCGGAATATTGCACAATAACTCGTTCTGACGCTCGTTTCGACCCAAAAGCTATCCTTGTAAACATGCTGTGAATGCATGGAAAGGGTCGGCCTGATGCGAGTTTGAGTCATAAGTGACGTCACATCTCGGCATCCCGAAAAGCGCGCCAAAAATATGCATATTCGAAAATGTCCGGATGCACAGCATAAAATGTGGAATTTCTAATTCATTGAATTTTTTGGCTTGGTGGACGTGGAAATAGATAGCAGGATGTAATATAACATGAATTCAAGCAATAGATGTTTTTATTCCCTTTAATCGTTAAACTAGAGTGCCATATCTAAATGTTGTGCATTAATATTCATGTGGTGTTTCTGACAGTATGAACTTGCGCCAAGTGCTCAAGAAGTACGGCAAGGACATTGGGCTGCACGTGAAGGCTGTACGCTCGTATACACAGCAGCTTTTTCTTGCCCTCAAGCTACTCAAGCGCTGCAGCATACTACATGGCGATATCAAGCCTGACAACATTCTGGTGTGTACACCAGTTCATAAGACGTCATTTTATCCATCAATAATACACAACAGAATAAATGTATATACTTGATATGCATAGCTGTTAAAATGGCGTGCGTGTGTGTAGTAATTTCCCTAATTCCCATAATGCTTCAGTATGCATTTTCAGTATTAAGGTCACCTCGCTATTAGGGTAACTTTCCCCCCTCCTTAGAGTGACTAATACAGAGGGTCAACTGTAAGATATTCTCTAATATATTAATGTAATAGCAAAAGAAATATTTGGAGTAATACTAATACATTGTTTCATGGTTGTGTATTTCACTAATTTACTTCAGTGTTGGTAAGATGTATGTGGCCATATTTTGAAGAAATACATTTCTACGGCTGGCTGATTATTTTTATGGTTTAATTGCTAATAGCCACGTCTTGCTTTGCAGGTGAATGAGTCAAAGGTGTCACTCAAGTTGTGTGACTTCGGTTCTGCGTCACATGTTTCTGACAATGATATCACACCTTACCTGGTCAGCCGTTTCTACAGAGCCCCGGAGATCAGTAAGTTATTGCTTCCTTTCAGTTGATCTCTCTTTCATCGGGGATATCTAGGTGGAATTTGTATAAGCTCGCAGTTTCTGGGGATGTCGGTAATTAAAACATGGAAAACTAGGACTTTTTAAAGATGGGTCGTTCTTATGGAAATGGTGGACATCTTGGATTTTTAGGGTGGTTGCTGTACTCTGGCATCTCTGAAATGGACTGATTAAATTAATTAAAAATTTGTAGAGTATTTTCAAAGTATAAACAGTTTTTGCATTTTTCCAGTTTTTATATCTAAAGATTTTGATAATTTTGGGGTTTAATATCCATTATCAGAAATGTAAAAATTCTCTGTGTGACCTTCTATGGCAAGTTTCAAGTCATTCCAGCGAGTGTCTGTCCAGTGGTCGGTCAGTCGGCTGTGCAGAACCGGCCAGTGTATCTGTCTCTAAAACAGATTTTAAAATGCATGTATTACAATATATGCTAGTTACATATTTTCAAATGCATTCGAAAAATAAAATTTGGAAACTAGTTAAAACTATATAAATAAAAAAATATTGATTGCTTTCTTGATGAATATAGCACCTATGAGTTGATTTGTATTTGTTAACTAGCTAGCAATTAATAGTGTGTAAAACTGATGTTAGTTTAGTAGTTAAACATTATGCATACTAAGTGGAACACTGAAGTACGTGTCTGTTTCAGTTATTGGCATGGGCTATGATCACGGTGTGGATCTGTGGTCGACTGGTGTTACCCTGTACGAGCTATACACAGGCAAGATTTTGTTCCCAGGCAAGACAAATAACGAGATGCTAAAGTTAATGATGGATTTAAAGGGCAAGATGCCAAATAGGCTAATACGAAAGGGCATGTTCCGAGATCAGCACTTTGATGGCAACTACAACTTCCTGTATCGCGAAGTGGACAGAGTCACACAGCGGGTTAGTAATTTATTCTTGTCTCTTGTGTTTCTCTTGACAAGTGGCATGTTTTAAAATGATGCTTTTAAAGCTGGATCCACAGTTTACTTAACTTAATCATGAATCATTTCTGTTGATGTTCAGATATGGATTGTGTTAATAGTGACATGAATTATTTTATACAAGTGCATATTTTGATTGACTGATATCTAAATTTATTTAATTTTTCATCTCATCATTAAATTTAATTTCATTAAATCTAAAGAACACGTTGACACAAATTAGCTAGCATGTCAGTCATTTCTAGATACGTTAGATTTTTAAAAAATTAGTTGTCAACAAATCGAACTGTGGGGAATTTTATGACCTTTTTTAGTTGTTTTAAGTCAAGCCTGTGTGTTCTTCATTTTTAATATAATGTATTTAATACAAGAATAAATATACTGAAGGTATACTACCATTGTTTGCAATTTGAACGTTGCACTCCAGAAACTTTAAAATTGTAAACAAAATATTCAGTTTGTAAACACAGTCTGCAGGGCGTATTGCCGAGACAAGAATGGCTAACTGCAAAGCCCTTTGATGTTCGGCACATTCACATGGTCCCACATTTAAGAGATAAGTGATTAAGCAAACTCCCTGCTAATGATTGCCACCTAGTGTTTCCATACAACAGAACGTACAATCTCTCTTTAATGAGTGATGCAGAATTTTGTGCATGTGAATTGCTTACAGCCGTGGTGTGCATGTGTTTGGGGGCAATGTGTTGCAGGAGAAGGTGACGGTGTTGACGACCGTCAGCCCAAACAAGGACCTGCTGGCAGACCTAATCGGGCACCAGCGCCTGCCTGAGGATCAACTGAAGAAGGTGACGCAGCTGAAGGACCTTCTTGAGAAGCTGCTGGTCTCCGATACAAAGAAGCGGCCGTCGATCAACCAGGCGCTGATGCACCCGTTCATTCAGGACAAACAGTAGCGTGATGTGGACGTAGCGCGCAGCAGTACCTTTGTAGCAGTGTGCTGCGTGCGTGGAACAGTGGCCGTAAGTTGTTGACAGTATGAAGGCCGCCACTGGTAGTACACACCAGCCTACCTCTATTGGATGCAGTGACTCTAAGCACGAACTGCAGCATGTAAACTGTGCACCTTGCATAAGACTGCCACGTGACTAAACCTGGTGTTCACATTTTACTCACAGGACGTGCCATTATAGCTTCGTTTTTCATGTCTCGTTTCGAGAAATTAAGTTTGTAGTATAGTTGAAAATTCTGCATGAGAACGTTGATATGAAATTACAGATTATTGGAACCCAGACTGGTCTGGGATGGTGGATACAGAAGAACTCTACCTGCATGTGTAGAAAATCAGCGCAAAATCCACAGACGTCATGGGCTAAAATTTCCCGCAAACTCCCGAAACTGATTTCTTTTTCGAAGAGGAGATTTCAGAAATTAATATACTGAACTGTAGTTTGGAAGCCACTCAGATATCCCAGCTGCTGTTTGCACTAGCCACGTCTGGTTTCCCGGATGCATTTATGGTGAAGACGAGAAGACTGTTGTGTTGTGCTATTGTTGAGTGACCGAGGCTGTGTAATTGTCATTCTGTTTTATTTTGCTGTCTAGGTTCAGCACAGCAATTGTAGTAGGCTGACGCGACCGGGGGCACTTTCTGTTGGCAGCAATGTTGCTGACAATGGCGGTATGACCTTCTTTGTTCTACTTGTGCCGTTCTTTATCCACGTTGTACTGTCGATAATCCGCCATTCCCTTCAGCTGCGTGCAGGTTGACAGATGCTAGGTTTCCACTACTTTCTGGTAATGCTGATGTCAGTGGTTTTTATTTTGAATGAATTTGTGGAAGCCAGAAGTGAAATGAATGTGGCGTGTATGTGCAGTCTGTGCAGTGCTTACAAAGTTACTATAAACATGTTAATGATATGGGTGATCAGTTATGATATGTATGGGAATACTTTAATTTACTGCATAAACATTTATTGTCTATCCCAGAATATTAAAATCAGGGAATATCCCAGATGATAGTGGGTACATTGATATATGTTGTTATTGGTTACACAGTGATGACATTGTTAATTTGATCAGCCACAACTAATGTCAGTTTTATTTCCTGGCGTATTCTTGTGGCTGGTAGGGGAGTATTCAGCAACACTTGTTGTGATTTTGTTGTCAGTTTAGTTGTACCTTCAAAAGGCTAGCTAAGCAGAAATAATAAGTGATGATTCTTCTTGAATTATTTTTTACCTAAACCAGTTTTGAAACAGTTCCCTCCAGTTACATATTGATCGTATTTTTTCTTTGGTAAAACATGTTTTCTAGATACGAGTGAAACAGTTCAGGCAACAGTCTTGTTTGAGTTTTTTCTCACAAGCACAATTGTTTCCAATTGTACACGATGAAATCTAGACCGTGATGATTAATAAAAGTCATTAGTTCGTAACATTGTGTTTCTGTTTTGTGCCGTGTGATGCGGCATCTTTGTCAGTCGTGCTGAATGTTCTCAAAATGCCTTTCTCTGTTTGCAACACTGCTGGAGTGTCCGTGTGGGTGTTGCCTCGAGAGCCGGCCTCTGCTAACCAGTGCATGAACGCAGGTCAGAAGACGGCGATAATCAGAGCACAGCACTGATTCACGTAATGGCATTCATTTGGGTGTAATCCTTCTTCGCTCAATTCCTTGTCATTGCTGGTTTGTCGTAGCTATCCCAGTGTTTTCTGTCGTTGATTAAGTCCCAGCCCACACCTTACCGTAGAAATGTCTACCATCAACAGTATCATCATCAAACTATTGGATGCCGCTTACATTTATGCACGTCACAGGAAACAAATGTCTCTTAAATAAGGATGGTCATTTTGTGGATTCAATTATATAATGCTTTAAAAGTAATTTTCATGGCAATCACAGACTGGGGACTGAAGCCTTATTTATTGTTACATTATTTGTGTCATATTTTGGAACACCTCTGATTTACAAAAAAATTTAACGTGTTTTTACAGACTTAAATGTGCCAAAGATTGTGCATACTGTAGAAGTACTAAACAAATCCACCTTCAGTATGTCAGTGACTGGTCCTGTCGCGTCTAACCAAGTGTGTCCGGGCATCATTTGAGTCGTGAATAGACATAAAAACTTTAAAATGATTTACGAATGCGATTTTTGGTGATACTACCGGTATTTTAACATGATTGAGACCTAAAACAAGTATGTGGTTAAGAGTTCAAATAATTAATTCCATACACTGACATTGCTGGTCAAACACTGCTGACATGATTGGTGTAGCCATTGTTGACATGATTGGTGCAAACATTGCTGATATGATTGATGCAAACATTGCTGACACGATTGGTGCAAACATTGCTGACATGACTGGTGCAAACATTGCTGACATGATTGGTGCAAACATTGCTAATAAGATTGGTGCAACCAATATTGACACTGTTGGTGCAACCATTGGTGACAGGTTTGGAGCAAATATTGCTGACACAAATGGTGTAACCTTTGCTGCTGACATGATTATACTTTCTTGCAGTTTAGTTCTTGACAGACATAAAACACAATGTAGTTTGTTGTTTTCGCTTACCTTTGTAGGAGGCGCTTGGCAGATGCTTCACGATATGTTCGACATAGGAGCACATTGACAGGTTAATGGGATCGGTGAAGTGTTATCATTTTCTCTCTTTGCCAACTCTGGTCGGACATCCAAAGCAATGGTTTGATCAACACTTCTTTCAATTTCTCAAGTAGATAGTAGTTGTCATTTGAGAATGCATACTTTACAGAAATGGTACTCATGTACTGTAGAAAGAAGTTCGGAATTGGTAATCATAAATTTGATACAAATTTGGACAAATTCGTATCACGGTGAATTTGATAAAATCGCTGCTCTGGAAGTTGGTTGCAACTGTTTATACCATGTGAACTCTTGGCTGTAGCCTAAAAGGTATGTATTGTTCCATTTTTATTAATTACTACGGTAAGTTTGTCAACAAGACTTGGAAAGACTTGAGTTTTCTACTATGGCTTCAAGTTTGAACTTCAACTGTAATTAGTAGGTAGATTATGCACTGTGTTGCCAAATAAATGTAAAATGACTGATGATATTGTTAAAATTTAAATGTTGGTAATATTATGGAGTTGATAACTTGATATTACTGGCATGACTGTCGACACTTGCATGTTTTGCATTTTATGGTTCCTTGTTTTAGGAATTTTGACAACTTGCTATCCACAGTAGAATGATTAAGATAGGGTTTTTACAGCCATTTGATACATCCATTTCTAGTTCGCATAGTTTTCAGTGAGGATAATTCTATAACCAAGCCATACCTGTAAGCTTTTACAATGGAATTTGAACACTATAATAACGTGAGTGTGTTTCTTTACAGGTAGGTGCAGTGTTTTTCTTCAAACTTCGATTGCATGCTGAGATTGGTGGACGGATGCGAACAGCAAATGTCATGCGGCACCCATTTCAGTTTCGGTGTCGCCTGTGCAAAAGTTGAAGTGATTTACAGCATTCTGTATTAGTTTTGTGTGTGTTGACACAAACAGAAAGACAATGCCTGCTCGGTTGTTTAGTTCTTTGCTGCCTTCTTAAGTAGTGGTAAAAAAATTGAGCACCAATAACACTGACTCCAGTCAATATTTATATCTGGTGCCAGTTATGACGCACTCAAAAATTCAATAATTCATAAAAATAATGTCTAAATCTCCACCCGCACGTTCACAATGCAGTGATGTAAGTTACATGCTTGGTATTTGAGTCTAAATTCCCACTTCCTCAGTATTACTTTTCTACCAGATTACCAACTGGGGATTTATAGTGGTTATTCCTGATTCCCTTGCCAAGGCACATACAACGATGTAATAGTGTTTTGCCAACCTTACGTTTACCAAACATTGACATGGCAATAAGGCAGATATCTGTGCAATGGCGAATTCAGCTGTGTCCAACATTGAGAAGAATTGTTGTAATATAATTATAATTAGGGAGACATCTAAAGGAATAATGCTATGAGATTTTTTTGCAAAAGGTAATTAAATATTGAAGTGGTTAGTTAAAGTGGAAAGGTGAATGTTGCAAAAAATGCTGAGGGCGTAACACTTCAAAAATATAACATTCTGCGTCAGCAACAGAATATGTAATATTGCCGTCTAACAGATGCTTTGAATTGTACGGAGCAGCACATGTGCTGCAGTTGTGCAGTGATATCATTAATAAATGTCATTAAAACGTTTGGTTTTTCATTTTCACTGTTGTCAACACGTCGGATACAAATGCATAACCATATCGGTAAATTCTATGGAAGAAGTCGCAGTTTGGTAATCGATTTGCATTACTCAGTGACTGTTATTTGTATATTCAGTGCAGTACAGTGCTTCGGTGACAAGTGGGCACTAGAACCTAGGTTGTGATCTCGGTGTTCATAGCAATTGCTGTATAGCAGTGGTGTTGTCTAGCGGCAAATGCAATAGCTCTATTATGGCCGTAATTGCGGCACCCGAAGTGGTATCCGACTGGCACTACCTCCCTATCATATATATGCCTTAGTGTAGCCACGTTTCACATCCGACGACTATGTATGTGTCCTGTCCCGATACACACAGCCAAAGGAGGCATGTTTAGCTAGGATGCACTGACAATTTACAGTAAGCACCCAGAAAGTGTTTCTATTTGGTTTCGTTTTATACGGTAGTGCCTCCTACGTCTTGTGTTGCGCATGTAGGGTGATGAGGTACATTGGGGAACCGACGGAGCTCTATCCATTTTGCAGAAGCTGTGCGACGAGTCGTGTCAAAGTGAGTCGTAGTGTTAAACCATCAATTGCTGTCCGGGGTATAGGATTGTACTTAAACATTATATTTATGAGGCAAACATGGCTCTTGCTATGTAACTCGAGTAATTTGCACATAAATCGGATAAGAAATGTGTACATTTCACCGTACATTTATTGAATCACAACGCCGTTACCAACATTTAGTACATAAGACGCAACTTTTGTGTCCACATTTAAAATATTGTGAGACAGGCCATTATGAAACATCTTGATATATAGTTACAATGGGCAGTAATAAAGCGCTGAAATTTTAGTAATACCCAGAAAACCATTAATTTCTCAACACGGTTACTATCGATACCGTTACTATACGTAACAATTTAAACCATTCTTCCTAAAATCTGTAAAAGTTACAAAAAGTGAGGTTAGGCAGGCTTATATATATACCTATGCATTGATGCACACAATAGAAAGCAGTCAAAGTGGTTATAATGCTATTTAATGTTCTATGCTACATTTCTTTTCATATGTGTAGCAACAGTGTTGAATATCTTTGCTCCAGCATACAGCAGTCCGTTTCTTAAAATGTCAATTTCTATAAAAGTATTACATATTCAGCGTAACCATTTACTGTACAGCCATCTGCATATATCTGGCATGTATTAACTAAGGTTTTGTGTTATTCAAACAATTTTCATTTTGCTTTGTTCCTAAGCTCAACTGATTGTTCTAAAAGCATAATGGCTAGAGTTCACCGTTGGGGTTTTTCCAGGGGCGGATACAGAGAGGGTAGTCTAGGGAGGGGGGCACAAATATCTCCACTGGCGGCGGAACCAAATGGTGTAGACATTTGTTGCTGCCGTGCCGCCGTAACTTCAGCTTCTCTGCTCGACTTGTGACACCGAAAGGCCGGGGGGGGGGGTTTTCAAGGCGAACTTCACTATTTCGGAAGCTCACCAGAAACATCCAATTGAACAAACACACACACACACACGAAACTCGCCCAACCGGGGGCACATTCCAAAGGTCTAAAAGGCACAGGCCCCCTTGGATCCGCCTATGTTTTTGTGTTGACACTGAGTCTACAAGGCGGGATTCGACGAGGGTGGTAGAAAAAACGAATTGAATATGCCCCCCCTACTAACTCGTACATTTATCTTCTGAAAATTTAGTTTTCTTCAACAATTTCCGGCTTTATTTTATTTCTCATCCTTGCCATCTAAACACTCGATCATTTCAATGGTAATATTACCTGGTTCCCTTTTTCATTGATCTTCATCGAACCTCATCCTTCAATATTGGGGAACCATCTAAGTTCTTCTTAATTTATGGTTTTTCCCCCCTTTCATCATTGTAAAGTTCACCAATATATTCTGACCATATCTCGAGTATTTTGTTTTTGTCCATTATTATGTATCCTTTAGATTTCAGGCAACCTGTAGCTGAGCATGTTCTTTTCCCTGTGATTTCTCTTACTCTAGCATGCATGTATTTTGTGTCGTGCTTATGTTTCTGTTCAATTTCTTTGCATTGTTCGTTAAGCCACTTCTCTTTCGCTAGATTACATTTGGCTGTTATATCGTTGTTCATTGTTACATACGCATCACGATTTTGCTTAATTTTCCTCCTTTCGTCCTTCAAATTTAGAATATCGTCAGTCATCCATTTTCTGCTTTTCTGCACTGCCTAGGAATAGTGTCTTCTGCAGCCTGTGTGATTGATTCCTTCATTTGTTCCCATTGGTCGTCCACATCTTGAATGCCATTCAGAACATTGAATATGCTTTGAACTGCTACGTTGAATTTCTCTTTGATCGCTGTATCTGATTTTAGTATATTCATGTCCAGTTTAATGTTTCTTGTTGCTCTGTTGTTAATCTAAATTATATTAACTAATGTATTATTTAATGCTGTATTCACACTGAATTCACAAGTCCAATGTAGTAAAGTATTGGCGCCGGAACAAAATTAATATTGGGTGGGCTTCAGCACCACCCCGCAGTCGGATGACATCGGAAGGGGGGAGGGGGGGAGGGGGGGGGGGCGTTGTTGATTTTTTGCGGCGACGTTCAAAATTGCTGAAGCAGAAAACCCCCTTTGCCCCCACTGAGGCTCGCACAAAAAATCCACCTCCAGACTCCAAACACCTCGATTTGCATCCCCCCTCCGTTGAGCCTCACCAAAAAACCACATTCAGGTTCTAAATAAATCTCGATTTTCTCTATTACGACACACTCACCCGTAATATATGTTTTACTTTCATAAGGGATATTAGTTCTATACTCTTTCAATTTTATGTTGATAAATCGTGATGGGCATTTTAGCTGTGCTTGAGTTTGATTTATTGAAGAATTTTCGTTGCCGCGTAACTTCACCTTGCATCCTCGCGCGCCAGAGGTCGCTGCTGCTGATTACGTCAGTGCCAGCCAGCAGTACCCCCTGGCTGATCGCTTTGCGAAACTCTGAATTTAAGCTCAGCCTATGAAATCGCTCACTAGATCAGTAGAGGTAGGCATGTCAGGTGGTCATAATAAAACTAATTTCAACCAACCGTAGCTCGTGTTACATGCAATGTTTAGGAAGTAGAAGCAATTATTCGAATACACAATACCGCTCAGTTGCTCGTGCTAATTGGCGAACGGGTAATTATATATTGGGATTCCCAGAAGTCGTTTATCCGTCTTCAAATTGGGGCGGGTATTTGCGCTGTTCTCACGGGTGATGCAGTTGCGACTGGCGAAGTCAATTACTAGTTTGACTCGGCTAACTTAATAATAATAAATAACTTCTAACGCGCCAATATCCTCAGACAATCCGAGCTCAGTGGCGCACTTTCGCACTTCGCGTAGGGGATCAGCTAGTTTTGCATGGCAAACAGCCCTGGCTTATGAGGATGCCTTCTTGTAACCTGAACGGAGACACCTTCCCAAGGGTTTAGGAACTAGGGCACGGTTACCTGGGCCCATTATAAAAGGTCTGTTGGCACGCTGTGTGGAGCGCAGTAGCGCAGTGTAAGATCTCTTGACTCTCGACTGAGAGAACGCGGGTTCGAATCCTGTGCGGCGGTGTCGAACGTTGGGCAAGTTCGTTTACTCTACATTGCTTCAGTTAACTCGGCTGTGTGAATGAGTACTTGGCTATAGCCAGTGGTGGATATTTGTGTACGAATAGTCTTCGCGCATTAATTGCAGCGTGACTGAATGCATCACAGAAGTCAAGATGGTGTTCGATTGAACAGGTTTGCCAGGGAGTAAAGTGTAAAGCGCATTGAGCAGTCCTGAGGACTGGATACTGCGCTATATATTTTTTTACGCAAAATTCACAAAGTCTGGGGGCACGTGCCCCCCTGGATCCGTCTGTACATATATTATCAATGCTAAAAGAACTACAAATATATAATAATTAAATGTGTGACTTTATTCTGTTACTTTATTTCTTTTGAATTTTTTCTATATTCGTAGAAGTTAGGCCCTACTGCATGATCAATGTTTTAAATCTCAATGCAATCTGAAATAGTTAATGATCCTTTTGCTGCCCCCTGTTGAATTGCAGAATTAAAGAAGTAGCTATAACGGGACTAGTTGGACTGTTAAACTGAACGAGTGCTATAACGGGAATAAAAAGTAGCTATAACGGGAATACACCATTCACGCCAGTTGACATTACGCGTAGCAACGACGTGCCAAATGATACACCTCGGTCTGTTTAATATACTGTATACATTACTACTAGCAACTTAAGAGTGGTCAAAAGCTGCTTTTCTTTAAAGGAACTAAAACAAGGCAGCAGCTAAATTCCATTTTCCACGTGTACACAAAGTATATATATATAGCATAATATGTAACATTTGGCAACATAAAAAGTACAGAAAAATGCATTAATTGTTTAAATCAGATTTTAAACCCATCCCTATCGCGATTCCCGCGGAAACGTGATAGTTAATGAGCTAGGCGATCAAGTGGTATTGTGACGTCAGAGGCGCGAATGTTGCGCAACATGTGCATTCATTGAGTATCAAGATGGACAGTTGCGAAAATGTTGCTGGTGCAATTGCAGAAGCCATTGAAGACACATTCAAATAACAAACGTCAAGGATACCAAAGGTACAAACAAAAACACGTTCTAAGAAATTGAAAATGTATCAAGCGCAACCACTATTGGTGACATTGTGTCACAGGTTGTGGCGGCTATACAGCCTATATTACGGCTATAAGGGCTATATGCTATAATTGTGAGAAGTGTTACATCTTCGGTCTCAGGCTCAGCTGCGCCTGCGGTGACGGAGACTGCGAAACAGATAATCGCTGATCTAAAAGTGGAAAATGAGGCAACTAAAGAAGAAGTCGTCCAGTTGAAAACTGAGTTGCAAAACAGAAATTGAGATTGATCGCCTCGAACAGTACAGCAGAAAAGACAGCGTATGGGTACACGGCATAGCGGAAACGACCGACGAAAACAACAACGAAATCGTGGTGAATCTACTCGAACAAATTGGTGTAGCCATTAACTTAAGAAAGATTAAAGCTAGATCAATGCTAGATCTCGAGTACTTGATGATTTCAATCCAATTGATAATTTCGTTGATACACTTAATGGAGTAGACTTAAACGAAAATGATTTATTCAGAGACATGTCAGATTCCGAAATGTTTAGTATTACAACAGAGAGATATAACGCAGATGTTGTTAATTATAATAATGGTTATATTGATAATATGCTAATAGAGTTGTGCAGAAATTTGGATTTCAAAATTGTTAATGGAAGATTTGGGAGTGATTCTGCTGTTGGTAATTTCACTTGTCATACGCCAGCTGGAAAAAGTGTTGTCGATTTTGCAGTTGCACCAACAAACTTATCTGAAATAACACACTTTTCTGTTGATGCTTTTCACAATTGTTTATCAGATGTTCATTCAGCTATTTGTTTATCACTACATCTCAGTAGACATTTAATAAAAATGTGTTATGTATTGAGTAATTAACACACATAGTGGTTATGTTATATATTATATTTGTTACATTTAACTTTTTGAAAATGTATATGGATGAAATAACATAATCATTTGTCATTCACAACATGTTTACAACGATAGATGTTGAGTCAAAGCGAGCGTCAGAAGGAGTTATGCTTTATTACGCTGTAATAGGTCCAACAAACACTAGTTATAATAGAGGAACAAGTATTTATTTTACGGTTCCACACAAATCCAACTTTGTTGAACAAATGAAGCGATAGAACCTCCGCTCCAGTACAACAACGTCAATAAGACAAGCCGACCGCAAAAACCTTCAACGCTTCAGCTCATTTGAAGAAAAAAGGTTTCGATTACGACCCAGGGAAATTTATCTACATCAGTAAACATTGCTAAGACTAAGTGCGTTGGTGCAGCGCTTCCAGTTTTACTACCCACACGGGTTTAAGCCAGTCAATGTTCGAAATTAAGGCCTTTGAATCAGCGGCCGATTCAAAATCCGTCCCGCCGGTTCAATTTGCCAAAATTTTCAACTTATCGGCCCGACAACGCCGGTTCACAAATGCACCGGTTTAGATCTCGACGGACACGTCTAGGCTTCATCCGATGCATAGGCCATAGTTCGTTAGAATTCTTAGACCCGACTCAATCTCAGTTATAGGAGACGGTAAACGCAACTTTGGTAATTCAACAATAGTTCGTGAAAACTGAACTCTTATCACGCAAACGGTTGCATTTAATAGCAAAGCCTACGAACGCCAAGTCTAAACATCGGTGGCATCACCACTGGCACCGGGTGCAGTTTCCAAGAGTCAGACTGGACGCCATTTTTCATAGTTTGCCGCGTCTTTTGGACATTTTTTATAATGTTTGGAAGTTGTAGGTCAGAGATAGGCACGCTTTTTGTTCTTTATTTACAAATAGATACGGCCTAAATCCAAATTTAACTCGTGACAAAAATGTAACGTGACCAACACCGGCAAGGTGAAGGCCACGTAGTTTGGTAGTGTCACCTAGCAAATAAACCGGGAAACACCTAAAAAGAATTGGCAAATGTATAGTCAAAGACCTACCAGCCATGCCCTGCCAAGAAATGAACAACCTGGAAATAGAAGACTCAATGTGGGTGTCAGTTAAGCTAAACAACAAAGACCAGCTGTTAGCAGGAATTGTGTATAGGACACAGAAGTCAACCGACGAGAACAACACCAGACTAATAGACGCAATAAAATATTTGCAAGAAATGCATGGATACTCACACATCCTGCTGATGGGAGACTTCAACTTTCCAGAGATTAAATGGGAAGACCACACAGTAAGTGGGAGCGAACACTCCACAGCAGCCAAGTTTTTTGATGCAACGCAAGACGCCTACCTGACTCAACACGTTGTCAAACCGACCAGACTGAGTCCGGGCCAACAACCTTCTACACTTGATCTAGTGTTTTCAAATGAACAATACATGGTTGACAAAGTCACTCATCTACCACCACTGGGGTGTAGCGACCATGAGTCCTTACTGTGGACTTACACATGCTATGCAGAAGCACCAGTCAACAACAGACCAAGCGGTTCGAGAAACTACCCCAAAGGCAACTACGAAGCAATCAATGAATCCCTGAGCAAGATTGACTGGGAGAGTAAGTTTCAGGGAAACAGTGTAAACACTAATTGGACTAAACTCAAGAAGGAGATCTCAAAGGCAGTGAGAGAAAATGTCCCTCTCAGGAAACCGAAACGCAAGATGGCCAACAAACCTCCACGGTGGAGTAAACAAATGTTGAGAACAGTGAAGAGAAAGTATGACCTATACAAACGCTACAAAAGTTCGGAGCTGGACAGAGACTATACTGCATATGTCAAACAGAGAAACGAGACAAACACCAAGATTAGACAAGCACAGAAGGACTACGAGGAGAAACTAATCAACAATTTCAAGAAGGAACCAAAGAAACTCTACGGTTACCTGAGATCGAAACAGAAGGTAAAGGTGACAGTAAGCCAGCTGGAGACAGAAGACGGCAGATTAACAGAAAATGACCAGGAAAAAGCAAATGTACTGGGTGACTTTTTCAAGTCAGTGTTTGTAAATGAGGATACGTCCACCATCCCAGAATTTCAACAAAGAACAAACGAGGGTGTAGCCGACATCATATTTACAGAAGAGATTGTACACAAGAAACTACAAAGTATTAATCCCAACAAGGCGCCAGGTCCAGACGGGTTGCACCCATGGGTATTGAAAGAGTGCAGCAAAACCCTTGCCAAGCCGATGTACTGGATATTTCGCCAATCATTAGACACTGGTCAAATCCCTACAGACTGGAAACAAGCCCTAGTCACACCAATTTTCAAGAAGGGGTCAAAAGAGAAGGCCGGAAACTACCGTCCAATCAGCCTAACATCCATACCCTGCAAGACTCTGGAAGCAATCGTCAGAGAAACCATGATCAAGTTTCTCAAGGAACATAGCATCATCAACGATAACCAGCATGGGTTTCTTGAAGGAAAGTCCTGTTTGACCAACCTACTAGAGACCTTTGAGGAATGGACACGAACACTGGACGAGGGATACGGACTGGACGTCATATACCTGGACTACAAGAAAGCGTTTGACACAGTTCCTCACTACAGACTGGTAAAGAAGCTAGAAGCCTACGGCATTCGAGGCAAAGTGGTTCGATGGCTGGAAACTTTCCTGACTAATAGAACCCAGCAGGTGGTACTCAACGGAACTAAGTCAGAGTGGGCCCCCGTCACAAGTGGAGTTCCGCAGGGATCTGTCATAGGACCGCTTCTTTTTATTCTCTACGTGAATGACATCCCAGACCTGGTTCACTGCAGAATCAAGATGTTTGCCGATGACACGAAGCTGTACACAACGATCCGTAACCAGGAAGACCAAGACCAACTGCAAACTGACATTGACACCCTGGAAGACTGGAGTAAAGAGTGGTTGCTACAATTCAACCCTGAGAAATGCAAGTTAATGCAAGTGGGGAAACCACCACACAATACGTACACCATGACTCACCAGACTGGAGCCAGAGTGAACCTCGAGACGACAAAAGAGGAAAAGGACGTTGGTGTGTGGGTAACCACTAACCTAAAACCAACAGTGCAATGCCAGAAAGCAGCAAAGAAAGCCATGCAAGCTCTTGGCATGATAAAGAGAACTTTTAAGCACATGACCAAGAATTCATTTGTGACACTCTACCGGGCATACGTCCGTCCACACCTCGAGTTTTGTGTACAAGCATGGTGCCCATATCTGGCAAAGGACATCGACATCCTCGAAAAGGTACAGCGAAGAGCAACAAAGCTGGTTACTAGCATAGCAAAGCTCACATATGAACAGCGATTACAACAACTGAAACTACAATCGTTGTATTACCGACGTCAGAGAGGCGACCTTATTGAAACGTACAAAATACTTAACGGAATCGACAAAGTTGAAGCTCGTCAATTCTTCCAGGAGAGGGACAGTACAGCAACACGAGGACACACGAGAAAGCTTTTCAAGCAAAGAACAAGACTGCTGGTCAGACAGAATTACTTCTCAGTTAGAGCCGTGGATCAATGGAACAGGCTCCCACAACATGTGGTAGATGCCAAGACCGTCACACAGTTTAAGGCTAGACTTGACAAGCACTGGAATAGCCTAGGATATGGGCACCAACAAAGGCCAATGGCCTAAATCAGCCCATTAACCTGTAAGTGTAAGTGTAGTCACCTACTCGGTTTCTGCCCTATCTGAGTTTCTGCCTCATTACGATTATATTATATATCTCATATTAAATGCATCTTTAGTCAGATATGTCAGACACAATGAGCAAAGGACGTATACAAACTTGCAACAAAGTTATTTGTCTCAAATTAAAACGAGGCAAACATATTTTTGACAGATATTTTGATAGCGAACGCAGGCCACGTGACTACAGTGCACCATATCGGTGATGGTGATGTAAACAACTGTAATAATAAAATTTATCGGACGAAATTGTAAGCAACTATTCACCCTAATCACCACAGGAAAGTTAACGAACAGCCCGTGGAGTTCATACAGTGAATGCGTTGCGATTTGTCGCACACGGCACAGTGATGATTTTGAACGCGGTGAGGCAGAAACCGAGTGCTTCCGTTTGGCGCGTGAAGTGATTATCGTCTTACGAATATTGTAAGTATTTCACTAAAACAACTTATTTGACGCTTCGTTTGCATACCATTGATGAAATAAGTGGTTCTGATTAATAATATTGATACGTTGCTGAACGATTTCAAAAATTGTTGGTGAAAACTGCATATTATGCTTGCGTAAGGCAGAAACCGAGTGGTCCCGTATACTGTATAATAATAATAATGACAAACTTCTATAGCGCCTAAATCCCCAGGAACCTGAGCTCAGAGGCGCAACATACAAGAATCATTGGACAGAATCTTTACAAGCAAGAGTCGTCATTACAGCAAGGGACCGCCGAATGTTAGGGTGGGAATGCAATTTCAAATAAATAAGTCTTCAATTTTTAACGAAAGGTATTTATAGTCTCAGATGATTTTAAAGCGATAGGGAGTTGATTCCAGATTTTTGGTGCAGCTACAGAAAAAGCACGTTTGCCGATATTAAGCTTGGTTTTCGGAACAAAAAGTCGTTGTGAAACAAATGATCTGAGATTCCTGGGGATATCGGAAAAACAAAGGAGACTAAACAAATAGGATGGGTGCTGCGTAGAAAGGGGACGATATGTGATAGTGTCTAATTTGAATTGTATTCGATATGTATCCCCAGTGCATCTGTCTAAGTAGGGGTACATGTGCAACACTGCAGTGAATGTAATGAAAGTGCTTGCATGTTGCGCGACATTCGCGCCTCTGACGTCATGCACATCTAGGCATACCGAAAAGCGCGCCCAAAATATGCATATTCGAACAAGTGCATCAGCATAAATTGTGGAGTTATTAAGTTATTGAATTCTGGTAAAAATTATTGTCATGGTGGAGATGGACATATACAGGAAGATGTAATATAATATGAATTCAAGGAATAGGGGTTTATTCCCTTTAATTTAGGTTCTTACGCATAACGTATACACACCAAAATGTAGTGAAATAGTAAGTAAATAGCTTATTATTTATTATGATGAAATAACATGAACTGTATGACGCAATGGGTTGCACTTAACACAAAGAAGTCTAATTGTGGCTTTATTGTCCGCCTCGTCCGGTATGTCATTACAAATTACACCTCCAAGCCTAGTTACACGAGATGGGGATGATTCACTTCGTTGATGTTGTATAGGAATGTTTGCGCTTCTAGAGTAATATATTCATAGTGTTTTAATTATTATGTAAAAATATACCTGTTTAGGACCAGATTGTTTTGAAATTTGACAGGTGTGTGTTTTCCATGTAACTGTAGTCTTTTCAATTTTAAAACAACACCGTAGTGTTTCTAGGGTGAATGTTTTGAAATTGTACACTTGTGTAGTATATAGGCGCCACTAGCAGGTCGTCCTCACGCAGTCGGCCGCGGGTAATGGGGCGGGGTACCCCGTCACATCACTCGTATTGTGCATGCTGGACAGAATAGTTTTTCACACGCTGATGCAATGTGTATGATCCAAATAAGGAGTTTGCAGCAGAAAGTGGGCGATTGGTCTTGCTGAGAGGTTGCCCATCCAAAAACACACACATGAGGTGAATAGATGTGAGGTGGGATTGGTGGGAGGTGGGATAGATGTGGGGTGGGATAGACGTGAGATGGGATATATGTGAGGTGGAATAGATGGGAGGTGGGATAGATGGGAGGTTGGATAGATGGGTGGTGGAATAGATGGAAGGTGGAATAGGTGCGAGGTGGGATAGATGGCAGGTTGGATAGATGGGTGGTGGGATAGATGGGAGGTGGGATATATGTGCGGTGGGATAGATGGGAGGTGGGATAGATGGGACGTGGGATAGATGGGAGGTGGATAGATGGGAGGTGGGATAGATGGGAGGTGGATAGATGGGAGGTGGGATAGATGGGAGGTGGATAGATGGGAGGTGGGATAGATGGGACGTGGAATAGATGGGAGGTGGGATAGATGGGAGGTGGGATAAATGGAAGGTGGGATAGATGGGAGGTGGGCTAGATGGGAGGTGGGCCAGATGGAAGGTGGGCTAGATGGGAGGTGGGATAGATGGGAGGTGGGATAGATGGGAGGTGGGATAGATGGGAAGTGGGATAGATGGGAGGTGGGATAGATGGGAGGTGGGATAGATGAGATGTGGAATAGATGGGAGGTGGACTCTTCAACACGGCGGGAGGTGGACTCTTCAACACAGTGTGAGGTGGACTCTTCAACACGGTGCGAGGTGGACTCTCCAACGTGGCGGGAGGAGGACTCCCCAACACGATGGGAGGTGGACTCTGCAACATGGTGGGAGGTGGACTCCCCAACTCGATGGGAGGTGGACTCCCCAAGACGATGGGAGGTGGACTCTGCAACATTGTGGGAGGTGGACTCTCCATCATGGTGGGGGGAGGACTCCCCAACACGATGGGAGGTGGACTCTGCAACATTGTGGGAGGTGGACTCTCCATCATGGTGGGAGATGGACTCCCCAACACGATGAGAGGTGGACTCGCCAACATAATAGGAGGTGGACTCTCCAACATGGTGGGAGGTGGATTCTCCAACACGGTGGGAGGCGGACTCCCCAACACGATGGGAGGTGGACTCCCCAACACGATGGCAGGTGCACTCTCCAACATAATGGGAGGTGGACTCTCCAACACGGTGGGATGTGGACTCTCCAACACGGTGGGATGAGGACTCTCCAACACGGTGGGAGGAGGACTCTTCAACATGGTGGGAGGAGGACTCTCCAACACGGTGGGAGGTGGACTCTTCAACATGGTGGGAGGAGGACTCTCCAACACGGTGGGAGGAGGACTCTTCAACACGGTGGGAGGAGGACTCTCCACCATGGCGGAAGATGAGATGGTCTCCCCAAACAGGTATGATATGGAGTGTTGAAAACCACAGGCGCGCGCGAGATGTTAAATATAGGTGTAAAGCCCCGGTGAACCTGAAGGAATACCTCGAGGTTGTGGGGTAAAACTGATCATAGAATATTCAAACATATGTGGAGCGCAGTTGCACAGTGTCTAGCACTTCGGACTCTGTCTGTTTGTATCTGAGCTGGAACGCACGAGCGTTCATGGTTATCCATACACACATTTACGTTGAACCTGTGTACACATGTGCAAACCATGCCCTAATAGTACGGGCGTGAAGGTTGCGGTTACTGGACGGGCTACTCTACAGAAAAGGTTTCGCCGACCAATAAATGAACGTACCTACCGGTTCATCTTTCACACAAAATGTGGCGATTAACGTGTTCTACTAGCATAAAGATAGAACCGAGTAAAATTCTAAAGGTTCGGTCTTGCGCACTGATCTGTGATCTCTTCTAACCATTTGCGTCTTCTGTTACGTCAAATAATAGAAGACGCTCGTTTGTTTAATCCTTACTTGCCAACAAAGGAGCAGTAGTTCATTAAATTGACAGTCACGAGAACAATAGACAAGAGTAATGGATCACAGCGTTAATCACTTGATCGCTACAGCAGCCTATGACACAATGCGATGCTGAACTAGCTGCCCGTTTTCTTCTCTATTGTACATTTGTTGTGGACTGTAGCGATTGCTACATTATTATTATTACTAGCATTATTATTACATGATCTACTGACGCACCTAGAACAAACGCAGCACGTACATGACACACAGCACACGTACATGACACACAGCACACGTACATGACACACAGCACACGGAAGAAACGCATCACGTTCACATGGTTTCGCGTGCCTTATTTAATTGACAAGGTCATGCACAGTGAAGGACCACCCTTCATCAATGACGTGACTGTACCCCCAGCCGTTTGAAATGTGCCCCGTTCAGATTACAATAAGGTGAATTTGCGCTAACGCGGCGGTGAATATTTTGCGACCGCACGTACACTCCCACACTGAAGAGCTGATAAAATACCGCGGCGCGGCGGCGAAAAAAAATAACAGGCCCCCACATTGTAGAACATACCACTTGCCATTCGCAAGGCTCCCTCGACTAATGCCTTCAAGAAACACTTGAAGACATCTTCAGTATGTAAGTTGTATATTTTATAAATACACTGTAGTTTCATTTCTACAACAATCATACCTCGTTTTACGGTAACCTCAATAATATAGCCAACATAAGGTTATCATAGAATATTCCCAGATTTGTTCCATATCCAGCAAAGTATATGAAATTAGACGCACTAACACGGTCACCTCGCTATTCAGGTCACTTTTGTCCACTCACAAGGGTTGCCTTAATAATGAGGTTCCACTGTATTTAATCTGTATGACTTTGTTTTAATGAACTTGCAATGCGTGTTTGAATAGTTTACGCTAAACAGGGTGCTACAGAACTATTAACATGATTAATTTTGGAAGAATAAACATGAGTGCTAGTGTGATGGCAGATATTCGAAGTCTATTTTACGACAAGTCCGTGGACTTGGCCAGAAATGAAATAAGATCGACACCTTTGCGTCTTGCCGCTAGATGTCCTGGGTGCATGCAGTGTTGTAATAAATGTGACCGCAAATAAACCGAGCCTTGAAACAAGGAACATGGCGTGTGGCAGGGAGCAGTGGTGTGCCTTTGTCCTGATAATTACTCTGCTGTTGTCGACTCAAGCCAAACGCTTTGACGGGTAAGGGTGTTACCATTTTATTTAGTTGGATTCGTTTTAAGATGATTTTGAGAAAGTCATATCACATAGTAAAATGTACAAGGAGGCATTCCAGAAGTCTTTCATGAGTTTCGTAAGTGCGTGGTGATACGGATGTCGGATGAGAGGCGCGAGTGAAGAGGCACACATTGTGTGTCGGATGAAATGTGTGAGGCAAATATGGAAATTTGGTTGTTTGTTTGTGTGTGTGTGTGTGTGTGTGTGTGTGTGTGTGTGTGTGTGTATGTGAGTGAGTGTGTATGTGCGTGTGTCTGTGTGTGTGTGCGCGCGCGTGTGTGTGCCTACGTGCCTTTGTGTGCGTTTGTGCGTTCGTACTTTAGCGGCCCTATATTTAAATTGGTTTTAATTGTATTTTATGTATTAGTTTTACATACATACACCGCTGCGAACATCTGTGAATGTATGAAGCATTATAACGAGACACGTTACGATATATTTAAAATAAAAACACCAACAATACGCGGGAATTTCAGAAATGACTAAAACATTATCGATTATAGAACGAATTTACAATGACTGATTTTTTTAATTATTATATCTCCAACAACAGCTACGTTGTCGTCGTCGTTGACGTCTGCGAGTCAGTAGACGACATAGAGACAACTGTAGCATGGTCCGTATAATAAGACACTACTTGTCAGGCTAATAACCTGGCATATGCACATTTTGCTCCGTTTAATTGCACGTTTTGCTAACAAGTTTACGCTAAACAGGTGCTACAGAACTATAACATGATTAATTTTGGAAGAATAAACATGAGTGCCAGTGTGATGGCAGATATTCGCTTTGACGGGTAAGGGTGTTACCGTTTTATTTAGTTGGATTCGTTTTAGGCTGATTTTGAGAAAGTCAAATAACATAGTTAAATGTACAAGGCGCCATTCCAGAAGACTTTCATGAGTTTTGTAAGTGCGTGGTGATACGGATGTCGGATGAGAGGTGCGGATGATGAGGCACACATTGTGTGTCGGATGAAATATGTCGGGCAAATATGGAAATATGATTGTTTGTGTGTGCGTGCGTGTGTGTCGTGCGTATGTTTGTGCGGGCGTGTGTGCGTGCGTTTGTGTGCGTTTGTGCGTGCATTTGTGCGTGCGTAATTTAGTGGCCCTGTACTTAAATTAGTTTTATTTGTACTTTTACGCATTAGATTTACATACAACGCTGCGAACATTTGTGGATGTATGAAGCTTTATAACGAGACACGTTACGATATATTTAAGAAAAAAACACCAACAATACGCGGGCATTTTAGAAATGACTAGAGACATTAACGATTATAGAACGAATTTACAATGACAGATTTTTATAATTATTATATCTCCAACAACAGCTACGTTGTCGTCGTCGTTGACGTCGTCGTGTCAGTAAACGACATAGAAACAAATGTAGCATGGTCCGTATAATAAGACACTACTTGTCGAGTTAATAACCTGGCATATGCACATTTTTCTCATTTTAATTGCACATTTTGTTAATAATCACAATAATATTATACTATTGTATTTGAATTTGATTGTTAAAATATTCTTGACATCACACACACCAAGCATAAAGATAGAGACAATCACACGTACCCACAAACATGGCAGTCTGGCAGGCGTCACGTACACCTACATGCTCCCGCTGATGGACATTCGCACAAACATAGTTTAATCGTCAGCCAGGTGCTTTAACGATCGGATCCGATGAAGCCTTGTGTAATTGAGGAAAACGAGATACCAATTTGTCATTGTAGGGTAAAATCTGGCAGATTTAAAGTCGTAACAGAAACTAATTAATCGATAAGATAACGGGAACTGCACACTTTTTATAATGTCATTAACGCGACAAGGACCATCCAGTAATATATATTGTTACAGACCACACATTAGTCAATGAACTAGGCTTATGTCCATGTCGTAATGTTAACTGGGTGTGACGTACACCGGCTTGGCTGTTGGTCAGGTACCTTAACGCACGCATGCACCACGTTCGCACGCACATGTATACACACACACACAACACACACTCACACACAAACACACACACACGCACGCACTAACCACGCTTTTACATGCTCGAACGTAACCAGCATTTTTTACATTCTGAACCACCTGCTCGACATAATGTTAGTCATTGGCCGTCATCAGTTCCACCCATTCGTTCGACAGTAACTCTGATGCACGAAGTAGCAGTGTTCTTCGAACAGGTGACTGTATGACTTGCAGCAATGCATTGAACTGGAATGTCCTGAAGCGTCACACATGCGTCTCAAAAAACACTGCGACGCACGTTGGGTAGAAAAGCAGACTGCAACTCTATGAATTATATACTGCGGTTGTCACGTCACTGGAGAACATTTCGGAATGGTTGGGTGATGCTGCTGGAAAGGCCGTAATGTATCTCCGTTGCGTGGATCCCAGTTTTCCTACTCTTCGTGGAGGTCATACAAACACTCCTCGAAATCACGAAGCTTCAATCTGTAAAAAATTAGGGTGTATCTCAAGACATTCTGCGAGCAACGGAATCAGTGAAAGACTGCATTGACGTGTTGCAGAACTTTCGCAGCGGTGACACGTTTGACAGACTGTTTGCCTAGACAGATGCCGATAGCAGACCAGTCCAGATGCCACGAATAACAAACAGAAAAAGAAACCGTCCCAACATTCCAGCCGACTCTGCTTTGGTGTACTACAGCTACAGGAGCGCTTTGCATTTACCGCTGCCAAGGCCCTTCTTCACACCGGCCTTCTGTCTGGAGAGGAATGGGTGACGAAGTATTTACTGTTTCTGCCAGGAAACAAGATGGTTGTTGAAGTGGAGTTCATGCGATGGCAAGCATACTGGAGACGTCAGGATTCGTCTAGCCGACCTGGCCAGGTGCTCGACGCCCTGAGAGTGGCTATACAAAGCTGGGGACATACCCATATATCGCGACTTTGCTGCAAATATTTGCCACTCTCCCCGTCACATCGGCTGTAGCAGAGCGATCTTTCAGTGCGCTGAAGTACCTGAAGAACTACCTGAGGTCAACGATGAATGAGCAACGCCTCAACAGACTTGTACATCAATCGTGACATCAAATTAAACTAAAACGACGTCATCGATGAATTCTGCAAGCCGCCTTCAGTTTAAGTAAAACCTGATGTGGTAACATAGACGCGGGAACAGCTGCCCCTGGAATTTCTCTGGGGGGCAGATATGGTTCTGCCCCCCCCCCCATTAAACGTGAGCGTGAATGTTTGTTTTTTTGTGGCGCGCGTCAATGGCGGGTGGAAATGTAAATTTTATCAGGCGATTAATGTGTATTTTTGTCGACTGTGAAAGGTGTGTGCAATTGGAGGGTAGACATGGTTTTCTGCCCCTCCCCCGTAATAGGCGGCGTGATGGCGATTTTTTTTGTAAAGCACCCCCCCCCCGCGGCAGCGGCTAGACGTAACAATTATTTGTTTTAACAGCACTGTCCTCCCAGTGTTTGCGTGTTTGTTCGGATGTCATGAGTTCACAGCCGAGACAGCGGAGAAGCTGAAGAAATTAAAAGAAAGCCCCCTCAATATGAATTTCGTTCCAGCGTCACTGTATGGTAATCGATCCGCAGTTCCTGCAATGGAGTTATGTGACACAACTGACAGAGTGCACACATTAACAACTGCTAACGCATTTGGCAGTGTCAGCATTCAGCTAACTGACCCGACCACGAATTTGACACTGCAAACAGCTGCTGGTTTTGGGACTTTGCTGCATTGCTTGATTTTGTTTTTGTGTCTTCACTGAACAGTCAGACCGAATATACATGTTGGCTTTTCTCACATATTCTATGATATACAGTCGTACCCGCATTAGGATATTTTGGAAATGTTTGATATTGGATTATCCCCGCCTCGGATAAGACAAATGATAAAATTTTGCCCCTCCCCCTTTCCGACATCCTCGATACGATGATAAAAATGAACATGTATATATGTCCCTATATGTACTTTAGAAGGGCGGAATATACATAGATAAAATGGTTAGACTTTCGATTATCCAAGGGCTACCTTGTCCATTTGCTATCTAGTATTAATTCTCGGAGTGGTCATCTTGCTAAATCTTGTTAAATTACAAAACAACACAAAAATCAACAACGACAAAAACAACAACGGCGACGGAGGCGATGACGACACAGCCGACTAGTGCGACGACAACAACTACAATAACAACAACAGCAAACACGACTACGACTGTAGCGACAACAACAACAAAGATGATGACTATAGCGACAACTACACCAATAACGACACTGTAAGTCGAGTTGAATGTCCTAGATACCAAGTGATCGAAGTAGGACCCGTGAACAGCCAGACACAGTTGACCGTTGTTGAAGCTCTCATTGCGCAGTGCGACGACGACCAGGTACGAACCCGTTTATCGAATATCAGCCACACGAACCAGCAGAATTTGTGCCTTGACTGAGGCACTAGACTTCACAAAGGGGTCTTCTGTATTTATGTTAGCCACACAAATACATTTACAGAAGAGGAAAACCACATTGCATTGTACATTATTGAAAGTGGAAGAGATTTGGTAGGATACCGTAGCAGTAGTCTTGAAGCGAATATAGTGGGGAGAGGAGACATCGTAAAGATATTTATATCAGAGAAGTGTTATTATTGTACATCAACGAATTGTAAACGTGGTTTTAAAAATGCTTTGTTTTAAACCGTTGTCAAAGGTAGTAGGCCTATTTATGCGCAGTTTAGTCTTTGTTAGCTATTGTCGAGTAACCATATAGGCCTACGTTTCGCTACATCCGCGGGGGGATGCTGGTTCAATTATTTATGGTACTGCACTGTATTCGCAGGAAACATTATTTTTGAAGACTCTTGTAAGCCAAGTAGTTTGAAAGCAACTGGCAAGTGCATGTTGGTAAGTTAAATATGTATGTGTTAAATTTAACTGTAAGTTATAAATATGTTTTGAGCATATTGTTGGAAGTAATTTAAGTCATCCGTCTTGAATTACATGAAAGTGAAGCCCAACCAAGATGGAATAGAGAATATAATATCAGTAATCGAGTGCTCAAATAATGAATTGTAAATTATAATATAAATCAAACAATCAGTTGTTTTAGGCTCGTTTACATCACATCTATAGGTAGCGTCAAAACCAATTTTAAATAGAACCAGTGTGCACCAAAGCCTCTGTTTACATCGCATCCGGAGTAGAGTCAGTATCGTAACAAATCATAAGTTAAGTGGATACATAAATAAGTTACGTAAAAAATGCAAAGTGTTTGAATGCAAGTGTACACATTGTATATCACAAGAAAAAGGTGGTTTAAGTCGCTTAAAGAGGTTATAATTTTCTTTATCTCGAGATGAATATTGATCCACATCCGTGGAGCCGAAACTAAAAATAATATAGGTATGCCATATATTGGCTATTATTGCAAAATAGATTAGTAGTGTTAGATCTTTAAAATATGCATTTGTCTTGAAAATATTGTGTTTGACAGATGATACTGATGGACCAATATGGCGTCAGTGCCCTCTCCTGCGCAATCAGCCTCGCTCTCGTCCCGGACTGTGCTGAGGCAGTGAAAGCTAACTTGACCGCCAGTGGCATACTCGTCAAAGTCGTCAGTGACAACTTGCAAAAGTAACGTCAATTTAATAAGTGTTGGTTTTATTGGTGATCGCGTAAGTACGCAAAGTCCCCCAAAACGTAGCATTACACGTGCATGGATGAGTGGTAGTTTGATCGTCACCTCGCGAGGAAAAGGAATAGCTATAGTGGCACCACCTAGTGTATAGAATATATATTAAAGCACATTAACTTCTTCCTATCTGGTGAAGTAATTCAAAGTTAGCTCTCAGATAATTACGGAATGTTAGATTTATATTGAGCGTTTCAAACCATACAAGTGTCTGGAATTTGGTAGTTGAGATGATCTAGAAGACAAGCGAGGATTTGCTATGCTTTCGTGGCTTCTACTGTCAATAAAAAATAGCTATTGTGTTCTCGAAGCAATTTATGATAAAATGTAAAAACAACGACGATACATATTCAGTTGCAACAATGCAAGGAAACGTTTTCATTACAAAACGTATTCATTTAATTACAACTCAGGCAAACCCAACAAAACCTCGAGTTTTTTTTTATAGCAGAACCGCCTAAAGGTGTATGAGTCAATGAAAATATACAACATTATTCACTTTCAGTATATGAAGTAATTTAAAACTGACAACATAATCATGATATTACACAATTAATGAAGCGTGATTATATATAAAGTGCGTATAACTCGTGTAAAACTTGTAATTTATAGAATAAAATGTTATTACAGTCATGTCGAATTAATTATACTGGTGTGTACGCTTTCTTCGTTGTTAGTTTGTTGGACGATAATATGAAACAGAACGACGAAGCGCGCCAGAAACAACTTGCCGATGCCCAGCCCGATGAAGCAGAAGCTCCCGCGTCACCCCGTGCCCGCATGTCCGGCGCCGTTTACTGTCTACTGCAACTGGCACAGGGCAAGGACTGGCAAAAATGGTCCTCTCGGATACTGGCAGACCCAACCTGGCGCACGTGGATCTGCTCGGGCATTCCGACGGCGAGGCTGCAGGAAGATCAGCAACAAGCGAAGGAGACGATTAAGCCGCCCATACAGCCCGAACACTACATGAATACTACCGAGGTTCGTTTGAGCCATTCAAATGTGTTGACTTAAAAAGGAGGCAGTCTTTTCCTAGGTGTTCACTTATTAACTAATATAATGTTGCTAACTATGTTGAAGGTATCCTGCCCGCCCAATTGTGTTCAGTAAGCCCATAACAACGTTCGCAATTTGGAAGGTATGACTCATTAGTTCAAATAGTAAACAAAACATTCAGTTTCAAAATAAGCTTTATTGGCAATGTAGCCGTATCGGTCTGAGTTAACTGCAATACCATGTGATGTTCAACAATGTCCCATTTTCCCATGTTCAACACAGCAGACTTCCTGTTACAAATTACTACGCCCGCTAATTCCGGGTACAGGAACTGACTGGCTCCCTTTAAAGTAACAAGTATATGTACACCCACCCATGAGAAACAAACATTGGCATCAATGACCCATCATGTATCACGTATGTGTGGATTCGCTCACCAGGCAAATTCGTTACTTCGTAAGTAAATAACTCGAAATAACTACCTTTGTGTTTGTAATACATCGCTAATTGGTAACTCAGATGCCAATAGTCCAAAAAACTGAATGAACACAAAAAGAGGCGACTGGATGTTAGCACCTAGGAAGAGATACAATCACGATGCTATCAAGTTCGTGTATTAGCAACGTAATGACTAGAGCAGTGTTGCCATTTTGAACCTTGGGCAAGTTTGTTCAGTTGGTCCCGTACAGCTGTGCCCATGGTGATTGTGACTATTTGTTACCTTACAGATCGTGCGTTGGTTGACACAGGCTGACAACGCGTCAAATATCGCAACAACATTTTCAATCGGAAACTCCTACGAAAACCGTTCAACGCTGGGTATGAAGGTGAGGCTAAGAGTTGTAAATATTACAAAAACATGATGCCGCGCATTTATTGTCTGTTATATCTATTTTGCAACAAAATGCAATCTGATTTATGGAAATGTGTCCATCTGTATCTAATAACATGTTTTGATCATATTATTAAGTTAAAACACATGCAGTCGTTGACGATCATGGGCTGCAATAGTATGAGTATTTCGTGGTTCGATATGAGGCACCATACGCCTAGGTGGACGATAATATATAGGGGCGATAATAGATATTCCAAGATGATGGCGCCCGAATCCACATTATACCACATCAGAAGGACGCATACTCTCCATGTTAAATAAACAAAACCTGACACGCAAACACTAGCGATGCACCATCCCACCAAATATTCAGGATCGTGAGCCTGCAAGTCCAAAATTACCCGATTCCCACACGAAGAAGGCCACCGCCGTCGCTTCTCGTATTGCCAGAAACGTAGGTAAAGCGTATTTTTACTGGAATGTTTCCAAAATTTAGTAGAAGTTTCACAGAAAGATGCACAATACAGGCTAGTAGGCCAGGGATCGAATCCGTTCCGCTTGAGGGGAAGTAGTTTCTCTTGATTTTAAATTGTGACGTATCAAAATAAACGGCCCTGACAAATGTTGAAAGGCAACACACAAATTCTGCACTAGTGCCTCCTCGGACCGAAACGAATATCCAACACTACTCCACTCTCCCCGTCTTCAGGCGTCATGTGCCACAACAGCTGAAGCTCAAATCTCATGTATATTTGTGGGATGTGTGCAATCCTTGGCCATAAACACCAAAAATCAACCACACTACAGCATGCAACATAAAACGTGGCTTCGGTGTTCCTTAGATATGTGCACTGAAGTATTTTATTGTAATTTTATTGTAGATAAACGACGAAAATCACACGCTGCCCATCGTGTGGGTGGACGCGGGCATGCATGCACGCGAGTGGATCTCTGTGTCTACAGCCGTCTATCTCACTCATCGCGTTCGTATTCTACTCATAATAACTCTGCACAATGACATGAATCTTAACCTATCTTATATCATTATGTTATACCATTTTTAAAGTTATATACTGTATAAGACCATAGTTCTGAAACCACTGTATTTTATATTGTAAACTATATTGTATGTCTAACCAATATGTATAGTATTCTATAATTTTGTTTCGAAAACCAAGTTGTCTGCTGGTTTGAGTTAGCTGAAATAATATTATTACGAAATGTAACAAAAGGTTTCATGGCCTGCAGTGTAGGCAGCGATTGCATTTTAGTATGTAGCCTATATATGTGGCCATCTAAACAGGTGTGTACGTGTGTGTACTGCATTTTGTATTCTATCACGCATGTAGTTAAATGTGTTTTTATTTAACTTTAAGATTGACATAATTTCACGACACACATATATAGGACATCACAATGATATATGGCATTAGGCAGATGTTCAGCAGCATGCATTAGTACGGTTGGATAATAAAGTAGTAACTGGTAAAATCTCGCATGGCCGACTCACGCCCCGCCTCGTTACCGGAAATACTGTGGCGCCACGTAACGGAGTCTTGATAATCGCAGCCGTAATCATCGGATGATTGGAACATAATTATGATGTGCATACTTTAACAGATCTTGTTCGGCAAAGACACGGACGCAATCTATTTACGGAAAAATTTCCGTTGGTACATTGTACCCAACGCGAACCCTGATGGCTACGACTACTCGTGGACACATGTTAGTATTGTCTTCGTACCATTGGTTTAGTTTAGACTTCTAGCAGCCATTGTTAATTCAAGTCATCTCGCTTACAGCCATGTGAAAAAATCTGAATTTGTCAAAATTAATATGAATCATAATTCTTGTATACTTAATAACAATATCATTTATGTGTGTTAAATGCAAACTGCATATAATCAGGAGGTCCATATAATGACGACAGATTTGTTTCTTCTCTCGTAGGATCGTTTTTGGCGCAAGAATCGGGTACCTCACACGGAACGTTGCACAGGAACAGACTTAAACAGGAACTTCGGGTTTCACTGGGGAGGTAAGACACGATTGAACAAGATTACCATCCACAGTTGCCACGGCAGATGGCAAGTAGAGAACGAAACCTTTGGCTTATCCCAAAATCCAACGATTAAAGATCAACACTTGCATGCTATGCACGTATGCACGTATGCACGTATGCACGCACGAACGCACGCACGCACGAACACTCACGTTATTGTCGTTTTGTTGTTGTTGTTGTTGTTGCTGCTGCTGCTGCTGCTGCTGCTGCTGCTTGCTGGTGTGGTAGTTGTTGTTGCAATCCGTTCTAGAAAACCATCGGCTACGTGCCTACTTATGGAAGAATTAGTAAAGTGCCACGTCATACATAGAAAACACTCTGCTTTGTAGAAACTGGTGCCAGCTCAAATCCATGCAGCGCAGTGTACATGGGTCCGAGTGCTTTCTCTGACGTTGAGTCACGCAACTTGCGGGATGCCATATGGCGGGTCCGTGCAGACACGAAGCTACTGCTCAATCTACACACGTACCACCAATCGTGGATACTTCCCTACACCGGACTGGTAAACAAGCCGCACGACTACGACCTGCTGGTACGACATACACATTATAGTAGACTTGCTTTCAGTTGCTTGGTGTGTGTCTGGCAGGACCGTAACCGGCTTGCAGCTGCCTTGCCGGTAGCAGTTGATTGGGCTGCTCGTTGGACTGTTGCATGGTTCATGCTCTAGACAATGGTGGGTATTTGTGAAAGAGTAGTCTTCGCGGAGTAATTACAGCGTGGCTGAATCCTTCCATGTGAAGTGGAGATGGGTTTTTTTTGAACAGGTATGCCAGGGAGTGAAATGTTAAGCACTTTGAGTAGTCCTAAGGAGTATATACCGCGCTATAATTATAAGAACCCACCTTTGAGTTGATCGTTGGCTTGCTAATTGACCTCTCTCCCTATATATGTTTGCATGAGTTCGAATCACACCATTGGCGCAAGTAAAAAATAGTTAGCCCCACACCGTGGCTTCGGTTTGACGATGACGGTTATATGGTGTATTGTGTAGGAGAGCTGTAACAGCTACGTTACTTCACAACAGGTGGCATCACCAGACTGTAGCTACATACATTACTTCGAAGTGGTAGGACTGAGGCATTTTGGGCTGTTTTACATTACACATTAATACATTATTGCATTATCTTGTTTCCAGAAAACCATGGCCGACAAAGCTGTCGCTTCTTTAAAGAGTGTTCATGGGAAGATCTTCCAAGTCGGTCGGATCCAAGACTTTTTCTGTAGGTAGCCTCTCATACATGAATATTTCTACACACCCGTATGCACTCTTTGACTTTTTAAGTGTGAACAATGCGCATGCATTTAGTGTATATCTATGCAGTTTAACCATAATAATATTGCCATGTTACAGGATGTATTTAATATAATAATTAATAATCTCGCATTTCCCTGAGAAGTATATTTTATAATCATGATTTACCATGACTGTTCCAGTAAATTGGCATGCGTTTCATTTTAATTAATAATAATAATATTATATCCTATCATAATAGTAACAAACCTAATCAAATTGCCATTCGCATCTAACGCAAACGACCAGCGACAGGGAAATGTTGATGATTCAAAGGGTGTGCTTGAATCTTGCGTATTTGTTGCAGATAGAGTATCCGGCACGGAATTGGACTGGGCAAAGGGCGTGGCCAACATCACCTACGCCTATGTTCTCGAGCTACGGCCAGCCCTGTACGCCGATGGTGGATTTATGGCGCCGCCTGATAACATTATACCGAGCGGGGAAGAGATATTCGCCGCTCTGGTCACGTGTTGTCGATCCCTGTGACGCGAGTGAGAATATTAAAGGTGCCTCATCAATTCGCCGTTTTAACTCTTCTCATTTCAAAGCACTTTTGCAAAAAACATATCGACATTGTGTCCAGTATGCTAGATCTTGTGCAACGTTTTGTTTGCAGTGTTGGTAAACTCTCCTGACAAATTGTTAACTTATTTCATTCTTTTTCATAAGATGATTTACTGGTCTGCCAAATTCTGGTTATTACATCATTTCTGACATTGAAAAGACTACAGCTGAACATATTCAAACATGAAATACATAACTTTTAAGTAAGATAATCTCTATTAAGAGAATTCTATACGAAGTCTGCTACAAGCTCCTTGCCAGTTGACCAACTGAAATCAATGTACCTTTAACGTGTATGGTTCTTCGCGTGCATAAAAAAGTAGTTACTGTCACAATTGTTGGTTTTGGAATCTTTACAAACTCATTTAATACACAATTTTAAGGTCCCTATCGACTAATGTCTCGCGATACAACACAGCGGGTAATAGCTGCCTCGTGTAGGCGGACTTCTGGCATGACACCTCGCCCGCTTGGTCTCCTGACTTGCCCTTGTTGACTATGATAATATTCAATTCAATTCAAATACCTTTATTGTCCCTCATGGGAAAATTCTCTTGTGGTGTTCGCTATTAAGAAAGCAATAAATACATAAGTAAATAAATAAATATTGACTATGAACACTGACCACACAGACATACACCATCGATCTATAGATAAATACTCATGGTATAGTATAGTTGTAAAAGAGTACGATAAAAACAAATACTAAGAATGACCAATCAGTATAAGTCACAACCATAAAAATTAGACACCGCAAGTAGCCCTTACACACACACACACACACACACACACACACACACACACACACACACACACACACACACACACACACACACACACACACACACACACGCACACACACACACACGCACACACACACACACACACCATTTATAGAATCACGGCCATCAATATAAAAAACAGATAGTAGTATATCATCATGTGGCTTGGTCCTGGAAGGCTAGACCCCGCAGTTATATAGCGCGATTAATAAACCTTAAATAATGTATCAACTTATGAAGTAGCACGTGTCATTCCAAGTGCAGTCGTATTTTGGGTTAATCCAGAAAGTTGTCCATTGATCACTTTCCTTTGCATTCCTTTGCTTTACGTCAACATACATCGGCGGAAATGACGTTCCACAACAGTTACGTCACTTCCGTTTGTACCTGATGCGCCGCCGCTGCACGTTGTCACCGCGTGTCGCCACTGCTAAACAAGACCCTAACCAAAAGCAGCGCTCCTGTCTCGATCAGCGGCCCGACAGTGGTTTGATGCCGGCAGCCTGAAGGGTTGACTGGTGGGTTTACAATACTTATGAACGGATCGTCGAAGTTGACTTTTATATTGTTCAACTGGAAAACATAATCGGATGCGGCCTAGTAGGCCCATGCATGAGGGTCGAATCATTATACAGGCGGCATGGTTATACCTGCTACCAGCACTGTGCCGTGTTCTACGACCTGGTACGCGCGTACGATAGTACGCCCGTTGGCTGGATACATTGGGTGTGTATGTTCATCCCGCTGAGGTAAATGAGTTCTGCTTGAAGGAGAGAGTCCCGATTGCAACCTCAAGGGAATGCAGATGGATGTTTTTGGGAGCTTTAATTTGAGGTCACAATGGGGGTCACTGTTGGAGATGGTTTGGAGCCAGGGGTGGTAAAACATACCCCGCAATCGACCACGTTATGGGCCCGAATCACGATGATTCATATTAACCAAACTAGCCAGTGATGTACCAGTCTGATGCTTCGGGAAAAGGGGAAGAATTAAAATCCGAAGCCAGAGCAAATATTCAAACAGGACGCTAGCGAGAGTGCATATTTAACTGGTTTCCACTTTTTCTAGTTTATCCGACAATAGCCCTGCTTGCACTGTACATGCGCAATTCAGCAATGCATTACGTCATGAAAGATATGTTAAGATCGGTAAACGTAAACGATTTTTATTCACAAAATAACTTTCTCAGGCATCTTGACTTGATCATGACTGTTGAATGTTTCTAAATTTTAATCGGAAAATATATTGGGTAGAAATAGTTTTTAAAACATATGGTTATGACGATATTACATATAAGGATCATCGTTAAAAAGAGTTGTGTTCGATTATTTGATTTGTGAGTAGGCCTAAACATATGTGATATTTTACTTTCCTTTCAGCAATATGGGGATTACAATGTTGTGACTTCAATTACAACCAATTACCAATGACATGATAATTAAGAAATTATGAGACACCGTAGCACACAATGGTCAACATTGACCATTGGCTGTGTTACAATTTCCCCAAAATGGTAAAAGTTGACTTGCTTTCGTATCTTAAGTTCCATAAAACTGTCTTGTTTGTTAAATTTAAATCCTGGTTAAAACAGTAACAAAGATGGGGTTTCGTGGAATAAGACACAACGATTTTACTAAGTCAACACTTTGACAAGAACTACATTTAATCAAACAACGCTACAATTCCTCCCCCGTCTTCCATATAGCGTGACGGTGGGCAACGGCAAACATCAATGTAGTTGCACGTCCTCGAGTAAATATTGTCGCTAGGCTTGTTAACGACTATGACAAACGTTCATGTCCAAAGCAGTGCAGCTATTTGCCATGTCACTGCTTTGCTATATGCCGACAGCATGTAACTACAGCAGCAAATAGTTCTTCTCCACTTGGTATGATGAAGGAAATGGTCGGTACAAATCCACCGTCTTTCTTTGTGGCTGGCCGCAGTTCTACCGTATATGGGTACTTGATTTTGGCGATATCCTTGGCCCAATCGATCTCTGATCCAGATAGCTTTACTGTTGAAGGAGAGAATAAGCGTTACATACGGTCATGTAAAGGTAACTAGATTACTATAACTAACACATGTTACGAGATATCTACTCTCCATCTGCTGTGACAACTTCGGACTCACCATCAGTATAAAGAAGACTGAAGTGTTGTACCAACCAGCGCCAGGGAAGCCCTACCAAAGGCCGACTGTGACAGTGAACAACCAAAAGCTGACAGTAGTAGACAACTTCACCTACCTCTCTCTCTCTCTCTCTCTCTCTCTCTCTCTCTCTCTCTCTCTCTCTCTCTCTCTCTCTCTCTCTCTCTCTCTCTCTCTCTCTCTCTCTCTCTCTCGCACTTTGCACATCGATTTCGAAACCAATGCCTGAATCGCCAAGGCCAGTGTAGCCTTTGGAAGACTTCGCTCGTCAGTGTGGGAACGCAGACGAGTGAGCCTCACAACCAGGCTGAATGTCTACAGAGCTGCCGTCCTCTCTAGCCTACTATATGCATGCGAGACCTGGACTGTTTACCAACGACATGCAAAGAACTCAATCGCTTCCATCTGTGCATGCTGACTTCGCTAGCTGCTGAAAGTCAAGAGGCAGGACAATATTCCTGATACTGAGATCCTTGAGCAAACCGACATGTCCGGTGTCTACACAATGCTGCGGATGTCTCAACTCCGCTGGGTTGGTCACATCACCAGTATGTCTAATGAGCGTCTTCCAAAGCGCATCCTCTGTGCAGACTGGCGCAAGCTCCAATGGCGGTCAAAAGAAACGCTTCAAGGAAACATTGAGAGTCACCATGAAGGACGTTGACATCGTCCCTGCTTTATGGGAGACCCGCGCTCAGGACCGACCAGCTTGGCGTTATGCAATCTCAAAGGGAGCCACTACCTACGAGCTGCACCGCATGGAGACAGCGAAAACCAAGCGGATAATGCGCAAATCTCGGACAAGCAGCATTTCCACTGCCTCAGCTCTACCAGCAGCGTTGTCTTGCCCCCACTGCTCCAGAAACGTTCGGGCAAGGATAGGTCTCACCAGCCACCCCCGAACCCACACAGCCAGGACTATGGATGATGACGAAGATGGTAATCTTCGCGACTGAAGGACGAACACCATGTTACGAGATACAACACTCGCTTGATGTTGCAGTACGATATTGACGCTCGATGTTTTATCGACTTTAATATATATTTCTACTTAAATATGTGCAAGGCTAACGAAAGACTTCATTGAATTATCCAGAAACCGACGTCACAATCATGATTTATGGACTTAACCAAGTTTTGCGTTACCAACGATGTTTATATATGTGCGCGTCATTATTGTTAAGACGACGTGGTATCTGCCACATCAACCTTTTTCGAATACATATCTCGCTTAAGCAACTTACCCTACTTTTTGTTACAAAGTAAAATGTTTGGGGCCATAATGTGAACTATGTGCACAACAGAATGTCCGACAGCTTCACATGTGCGGCAGACATTTTGCAAGCTTGACGGACTTGGTTGCTAGGAAGTTAGTCATGTGACGGAACAATGAATTTAGTGTTGTATTCAACAAAGATTGCGCTTTGAGCAATCCTAAAGACAGGATACCGCTTTATATTATCAACTTCCCATATCGTGAAATTAGTGTAATATACTAGTGATTTGACGGGTGGGGTTTACAGTTCCAAGATACGGAAACGTATTACACCGGTTACAATAAAACAAATCGAGATATGAATTCTGCTAGTTCGTCTCCAAACAACCATTGTATACTCACAGCCGTAGAAATCGAGCAGGCGGCCAACTCTAAATGTTTTTCCATGCACTTTCTTAAGAGAAGCAGCAGCTTTCTCGCCTAGGGCTTTCTAAACAGAAATTAACATTCAGTTTATTATTAACATTACCAAACGCTATGATTGTAACGATTCATCGAAGCACTGATGAATCACGATACGTACATGATATAGTTGTTATATACAAACATATTTTCCAAAGTGTTATCGAGTTCAACAGTTTCAAAAGCACGCATTATAAACTGTTTTGAATCAAAGGGCACATGTGATTGTCAAATAGTATAGTTTTGCATCAAGCAATTGTGCTCTTTTGTATCCTAAGCAATGTAATATAAGTGAATGAACATTTGAGGATAGATAGCACGGGGGAAGAAATAGATACAAAGCAGTAATAATTAAAGCGATTCGCGGTGACAACTCCACCATCCCCCGCCCATAAACAATGCTATGTACGTTCTCGTGGACTTTGCGAACTCTTGTGACCTGTCAAGAAAGATATGGCGTCCTTTTCATATTTATTAATATTTGTATATTTATCTATTATCCTATCTGTTATTGTTTAATTATGGTATTACAATGCATACGCTGGTGGTACAATGCTCGCCTAACTGCAATTAATTAACCCGAAACAGTGCTCGCCATTTGAACGTTGTGCCCACGAAATGTTTACATTGCAAACATAACATTCAAATATTAAACAGCCTCTATTGCTTATAATTGACACATACTGCATGCAGAGACAGGCGTTCATATCCGCAAATACCGTTGATGTTACTACTTCCCACACACCAAATTACAAGTCGGGCGATTTACAACTTAAGCTACGATTCCATATGTACGGAAACGCGTACGGAAACGCAAGCGGAATGGGGAATACCTCTGTAGTGATGTCACTACTGGGAATTTCCTATCCGATTCGTGTGCAGATACGATTCGAATCGCTACACGGTGCGATTCAATTTGCTCAGTCGCATCCGCACGACAAAACTCATCCGCCTATGCATGTTTGGAACTACTTATGTTAATTTCCACCGGGCACTATATTCATTGTTTTGCCGCATGCCGCATCCGCACGCCGTACATATGCTTATTCGGCTAACAATCTTCTAACGGGACAGACAAACCTCCTTAAAAGGAACCTGTCAGTTCCTCTACCCGGAATTAGCAGGCGTAGTAATTTGTAACAGGAAGTCTGCTGTGTCGAACGTCGGAAAATGGGACCCCCATTGAACATCAAAAGGTATTGCTGTTAATTCAGCTAGACATGGCTGTATTGCCCATAAAGCTTGTTTGGAAAATTGATGTTTTATTTATTATTTGAACATGCTCCGGGGTTGTACATTCCAAATTGCGAACCTTGTTACGGGCTTACAAAACACAACATGGCGGACAGTATACCTTCAATATAGTTATAGTCTTAAGAACATTGTATTAATTAATAAATGAAAAACTAGGAACAGACTGCCTCCCTTTAATGAGACCACAACAGAAGACGTACCAGTTCGTCATAGTCGGCCGGCTTCTTGTGGAGGCCGAGGTACGGCAGCACCCACGTCTGGTCGTACGTATGGAGGTTCAGCAGCAACTTCACGTGTCTTCTTATAGGCCAAATGGCGTTCCTCAAGTTACGCGTCTCTACCTCCGAGAACGAGTGGTTGCCTCTGTATACCGGGGAACACGCATTCTTACTTGAACCGTACTCTGAAAGGCAGGTAATGTCAATATAATAAAGCGACGTTTGACTAGGTATTCAAAACTTCATATATGCGTACCAAATTACAAGTTCACCGTCACACCGTCACATTGTGTGTATGTGTGTGTGTGTGTGTGTGTGTGTGTGTGTGTGTGTGTGTGTGTGTGTGTGTGTGTGTGTGTGTGTGTGTGTGTGTGTGGATGTGTGTGTGTATGTGTGTGTGTGTGCGTATGTGTTTGTGTGCATGCTTGCGTGCGTGCGTGCGTGCGTGCGTGCGTGCCTGTGTGTGTTTGTGTGCGGAATGTGAGTCTTTCTGTGCGTGTATATTGTGTGTGTGCGTGTATACAATCGGTATGTTTCATTTGACGTATGTATATTTTGCCTGACGTTGTGTATACAAGTTAACACAAAGGTAATTTAAAGTAGCATTCTCATTGTGTACAAAAGAATGGTATACATCACTAACTAGCTATAAAAGTTATGTACACCTATCACAGGCATACTGTATTACAGTATGTCTTTTCTGTACTGGTGCGATGTATTTGTTTATGTGAATGGTTATACTGTTGACGCGAACAAGCGTGCGTGCGTGCGTGCGTGCGTGCGTGCGTGCGTGCATGATGTGTAGCGGCGGACGTACTGCAATTTTATCTACGAGTCACTTTCTTGTAGATTTCATAAAATAGTTATTGTGTTTATTTACACTTACGTCCCCAGTGGAAGTCGAAGTTCCTATTCAGATCAGTTCCGACGCATTTCTCTGTAACCGGGGCGCGATTCTTACGCCACATCCTATTCTATACGAATAGGTCAACATGATTATATAATTTGTACTGATACATTTTTAATTAATACCTAATATTACTGATAGGAACGTCCACGCACCCGTGCACACAGGTAACACTATTATCTCTGATACAAGACATATATATATATATATATATATCGTGTGCAAGAATACTTCCGGTGTATTTATGTCAAACGTACATCTCTGATACAAAACATGTATAGAGATATATCTCGTGAGCAAGAATACTTCCGGTGTATTTATATCAAACGTACATCTCTGATACAAAACATGTATAGATATATATATATATATCGTGTGCAAGAATACTTCCGGTGTATTTATATCAAACGTACATTTTCACCAGGAAGCCAAAAACATCTTAATTAATGTCGATGTCTGTGTCAACAGACAACACACCTATATCACTTTTTGTTAGACTGCTAACATGTAATAAAATATCCATTTTCATAAAATTACTTTCTGATTTCTCAATAATTTAGGTGACGAAATAAAACTCAATGACGACCAGTTTAAACGTAATAAAGGTGTGCATCTAATCCAACTAGTCGACTACATCATAAAACAAAGACACCACTCACATCTTCAGTGTGCGTGTAAGCGTAGCCGTCTGGGTTGGCGTTTGGTACAATGTACCAACGGAAGTTCTTTCGAAGATACACGGCGTCTTTGTCCTTACCAAACAATATCTGTCAAAGTAGATACAAGTGTTGGTAACTCAAAAGACATATCACACAAAGGGAGGCGCATTGTCGCAGCAGTTCGTCTCATTCTGAGTTGTCAGCATATTGTCACTTAGGCCATACTCAAAATAAGTGAAACGTATCAGGAGTCGAACGTGATTTCGAGACAGTGACCTACCCTGTGTATGAGATAGAGAGCCGTGGATACGGAGAGCCACTCACGAGCATGCATGCCTGCGTCCACCCAGATAATGGGAAGTTTACGTCGGTTCTCGTTTATCTGCAACAGAAAATTGCATAGAAGCGAACGGTACCAACTAATGGTTTCGTCAAACAGCTGAATAAACACGCACACACACGCGCACGCAAACACGCACGCACGCTTATATGTGTCGTGTGTGTGTGTGTGTGTGTGTGTGTGTGTGTGTGTGTGTGTGTGTGTGTGTGTGTGTGTGTGTGTGTGTGTGTGTGTGTGTGTGTGTGTGTGTGTGCATGTGCTAAAGTAATCCGAACATGCATGCCACGGCGTTCGAATGAAATCGTTGCTGCCTCGTTGTAGGCTATTAACTTTGTTGCACATTGTAATACTTATGAGTGATCCCCACAGTATACCTATATACATTCTGGCGGACGACCGATCAGGTATCTCCTTACCTTAACCGCCATAGTTTGTCGTCCTTCGTAAGACTTTCCAATTGAATATACTTTTGCTATTTTCGATGCTTTGCCAACCTCGGCCATCCACCCAACAATCTGCGAGGTAAACACATCGAATAAATGCATGGCTATCATATACTTAGTGTGATGCCTTGTCATTAGTAACAAACTTACAGACATATTGTAAACACATCGAACGAATGCATGGACATCATACACTTAGTGTGGTGACTTGTCATTAGTGACAGACTTATATAAATATTGTAATAAGTACAAGTTATTTCAATATTTATTCTATCAGTTGTGGTGGTATCATACATTAGACAAAACTAAAGCTATTAATTAAGTTTAGCAAGGGTGTGATTATTTATAAACAATATTGTTGACTTATACAACTAAAATTGCGAAATGTTGAAACATATAATATATATTTTTTATTTTATTTTAGTTGACAGTCTATAGTTTGGTTTATGTCGTCCTTATTGAACGTATGTTCTTGAATTTTGAAGAAAATACATCATTTAAAACCATCTGGACACTTAAATATTATAGATGTGGATAATTTTGATGTAACCTTTCCTGTTGGCGTAGCCGGATTGCCTGCCATGTGTGTGTTGAGTCCTTATTTGCCTAACATCAATGCAAATGTTATATAGAACGCTTGAGTGTATGTTTTAAATACGTTGTTTATTTTGTATGTAGCTGTTTTTCTCCTGCGCCAGTCTAGTCAATTATTTACGAGCCGGTCAATTACACAAAACTAATTTGTTAATCCAGAATCAGCCAGGGGTGGTAATTTGGCGGGTAATGTACCTTCAACATATCTATTCTAATATTAAGAACAATATATAATAAATATTTATAGAGAAACAAACATTCTTGTTTTAAAATCAACGAACCTCGACCGTATTAAAGAAGTAGTTAGGCTGTAGTGGGATACCAAGCCACGTCTTCGGGATGCCGGAACAGATGTAGCTGCGCCAATTCGGGTCTGCTAGTATATGTTTCGCCCAGACGCGCCAGTTTTTGCCTCTGGCTAGCCGTAGTAGGCACTTCCAAGGGTTGCTTAGACGACTGCCGGCATTGTTGTTTAGAAGGAGATGTGCCTTCCGGCGCGCTTCGTCGTTCGCATTCTTGCTAGCATCCAGTTCCCTGTGTGAACGGCGAAGACGATTCAGGAAACACACAAAGGAACAACGACGTTTCATTCATTCATTCATTCATTCATTCATTCATTCATTCGACATTAACTTAGCGCATGTTGAGTCCCTCTACATAGTGTCTCTATTGGTATAGTGAGTATGTCATTTAGTATGCTACCTGGTGAGTATGCTATTTAATACGCCACCTGGTGAATGTATGTCACTTAATCCACCACTGATGTGTCATTTATTCTGCCACCAGGCGAGTATGTCACTTAATCCGATTACATACCTTGGCGTTTTTAAGCATAAATCTGTTACACGGAAAACGTTCAACTCGTTTTTATCTGCTTGATTGTCGAGATTTATAAAAACAGTCCAACGCAAAACCACCTACGCAAATATCACGCTACAATATGTATGGATGCCACTAGTTTCCTCTCTTAGGAGGGCTTACATATGATGCCAACTGAGAGCAAATTGCATTACGCATTATTTGTGTGATTTAGTCTCAATGTACAACGTATTTGGCTTGCAACGAACAATAGGTTGGGCCGGCTGTTTTTACACGATAGTTCATTGGCTGTAATGTTAGGCCTAAGGCAATTGTCTTTATTATCTCAGCTGAATACACGGACCGTTAATTTGGCCTATGTTTTGCTTAAAGAGGGCGCTGGATACGACTGTTATTACTTAATTATTAGGTTACCCTCTTCTGGTATTGTTAGGACAAGTTTAGTTAATCAGAAAATTAATTGGCTGTTTGACAACGGTAAAGCCAGTCATGTAAGTCATAAAATATAACACACTGGTATACCCTACCCGTTCTCATAGTTAGCCGCCACTGTGTGAACGCTACAGACCGTAGAATTGATCAACCTGCATCACTGTCTGTTACCACCGTCACCATCGTCACCAAAGTCAACGCCATCATCACTGTCACATTTGTCATCACCGTCACCACCATCATCACTGTCATTTACAACCATCACAACCGTCAACGCCGTCACGTGGTCACCTCCTGGGTTAACATAATTGTTATGATCGTCATAACTATCGCCACTTCTACGACCATCACACTCATTCCCACCAAAGGTACCTCTGACACCACCGTCACCATTGTCAATGCCGTCAGCTAGCTGTGACATCACCGTGCCATGCGGCATGCTAGCCCCGGAGTCTGACGGGAACTTACACTTGTAGGTTAGCCGTGACGACGCTGACGGGGATACCGAGGGACCTCAAATTGGCTTTGATTCCGTTGACCTGGCTGGGGCCAAATGCCAGTAACACCGGTCGCAGCATTGCATTGACGATGTCCGCATCCATCATTAAGACCTGGGAAGGAACGCACAGACACCGGTCAAGCACATTAAAATAATTGCATTCCTAACAGTGTCCAAATTATTAATGCTACAGTGAACACCAAAAATAGTCCACACCTCTGTTTCATCCACTCCAATATATCTTGTATTCTAAAGCTGGTTGACCGCATTACGACTTCGAGTAGGTGTACCGTCAAAGGTCGCGCAATTAAATGCGCACATTGAACATGTAAGCTACTAACCTATGTCAAACATAGTGCCCCTACGCAAATGGACAGGCTAGCTGTTTGCTTAATAAGACACGAGGTCGATTGACAAGATAAGAAGAACACATGCTGACCTATACCATAAATGTCGCTCAACTCTGAGAATTACGCGTGACTGCAGCTTGGGTACGTTAATAACTCCATGGCTCATTGATGCGACACGACCAAGAAGCAACATTTCCAAATAACGTCAGTGTCACCGGAGCAGAAGTAATTGTATTTTACTGCTTTAATTTAGTCATTGTTGGCGCACAATGATACAGTCACCTTCGTGATTTCGACATTTATGGCGTCAATACACGGCTCTACCCAGCTGGAAGTTACAGAGTCATTCGCGTCAATTACATATTTCACACTACATGGTAGCAAATTAATGCAAGACTAAGATTGCTTCCCTTTTGGCCTATTGTTTTCTAGATCCGAAATATGCCACAAGTGGGTCATTAGTGAGTCTTTCTTCATAAACAACAGATTCCTGCGAGTTGTGGTAAGGTTAGTGTGTAGCAATGCTAATTTATCGTGTAAATGTCAGGTGAATCCTTTTTATCCGTGACAACTGTCTCTCGACGTTCGTGTTAAGTTTGCTACTATTGGCTGCAGTTGGACATCACTCGTGTAGGATTTCTGCATTTCAAGTGTTTTGGGCGTTTCCTTGCTAACAACGTGTTCACGTTCCTGCGTCGAAATAATTGACGGATCCAGAAACTGACGTCAGGATCAAATTGATGCACATCGCCTATACCTGCCAACCCTTCCAACGATTTTCCGGGAGTCTCCCAGATTTGTTGTGAATCTCCCAGACTCCAGGAAAAGAATAGTTTCCCGGATTTTCGGTGAAGACGAAAACCGCCCGACGTTGTCTAGAAAATCTACCTGATTTTCGCTTCAGATCCCCAACAGCACTCGGTCTTCCGACGTCCAATCCGACAGAACTGAACTTTTGAGGCTCACAAAAACAACTATATCTCCAAAAGCACCTCATCCCACCCCACCACACCCGAAGTCCAATGAAACTGATTCGCATTAAATCTCGAATTTATACCGGATTTTGAAAGTCAAAAGTTGGCAGATATTTTGACTTACTGACCTCCCTTAAACGTTGCATTCCAAACAATGTTTACTTAGAAAGTATATTTGGAACCAAACCAAAACATGCCACTGGATATTCACGTGTGCGCCAGACATTTTGTTAGCTTGACGGACCTTGTTGCTAGGCAATCGGTAACGTGATGGATCCATCGAATGCTGCATGGCAACTGTTTCTTATTCCATCTTATGTTTTAGTAATATTATTATTGTCAAAATGCACAATCACTGTATAGCTTGATATGCGTGTAGCATGTTCTTTGTCTTGTGACACAACCTTGTCCACGGTATGTCAATGGTGTTTTTAATCTGTAGAAAAATTATTAAAACGTATTGTTTACAACTAAACATCACTGACGGTATCTCCGTAAAGTACAACGATAATGAAAGTATCGGTCATTACCTCATCATCGTCACACAATTCCTGTAAACCCCTGACCACAGCCAACTGGTCAGCATCGGTCACGGGTCCGATTTTGATCACTTGGTATCTACAACATGTAATTTGCATTGTCTTCGCTGATAATTCAATTGCTCAGTGATGGCAGTTGGAATATGACAGACGATGTCGAATTGTTTCCGATGTTGGTTAATTTTGGAGAAACAGGTGTAATGTTACAAGTGAGAGTACCATAGTCTCGTATTGTTTACTGAATTATCATCCACACCCATAGCACAGTTAACTCGGCTGAACAACAACTATCTTTCAAATTTCACACACATGAAAAAATCGGATGTTTACTGCATAGGTGGTAACAACTACAATAAATTTAGCCGGAGCGTCGCAACCTGATAATTTTGAAAATAATTTGACCAATTATTTTTGTGTTAGCCTACATGCATTACATGTTATATTCCGATACGTGTTTCAGAGTTTGCTCAAACAAAATTTTTGTTTAAGTTGAGTGAATAGTCGTGACGGTTTCAGGAATTTGTTGTTTGTAAATTCGTACAAATTCCTATACTATTGTCTTGCGTTTCAGAACAGGCGATTCATGCACGCTACGAACTAGCCATATAAACGCACATGTATTGCATCGTTCTATTATTACAAAGAGTAAACGCTAACGTCTTTTCGACTAAATCCTGCAAATGTTCCTGAATATGCAACGCCTTCATGCTATGTTAGTTTTACTTGTGCGCGCGAGTGCTAAACACTTGTACGATTCGTCATACGACGACCAGATATCATGCTAATTCCTCTGACAATGGTAGCCGAGTGGTAAAGATAATACCGGGCAAACGAATGGCAATGTCTGAATGAAGACATTCTATAAAACAATGATAAAACGTGACCTGTATTGTAACAGAAATGATAACAACAGAAATTAGATAAGTTCGCCTACGTATGACGATTGCCTCGATGCGAACAAGACATTATCAAAACATAAAAATACAGCTGCGTTATATACACAGATTTCAATAATAAAACAGCTTAATACGAAGCAAATCAACAACACGTTTATATTACCCGTCGTAGCGGTTGGCTTGAATGGGTGACGTAGCGGCGGTCAGCGTGAGGACAAGAATACTCAAGGTCAACATATCGTTCGCCATTGTCTTTCCGCCGGAGTGAACGGTGCCACCTTTACACCAACCATATATATAATAGTTCGCTGGCTGAGAGACCGCGCCCATCCCGACGTCAACACTTGCTCGACGCCGATTCGCCGACAGCCCAAACCGTCTAAACCGCCTACCGACCCTCTCAGTGCCTGCCGTCGTGACGTAGTGGGGCAGCCGATTATGACAGATATTAAACTTCAAGTTCCCAATAGTCTGGTGGCAACTGAAAACAGGAGCTTAGAAAGTGACTTTCGTAGGGCACCCCTACCGCAAAGGTTTGACCTGCCAGAGCTGTTGTCTATGACATAAGGCTCCCTGTTCAGGTGGATGTTACTTGTGAAAATGTGTTTCTTGGCATGGCGGCCATCTTACAAAATGGCCACCAAATCCAATGTCCTCATATAATAATAACTGCGTCACCTAAAACCATATTTCTTGTGTTCATTTGTAGGTTTTAGGATCAAGGATTTCAAAAATTTCTAATTTGAACTTCTGGGACATTCACATCTGTCATATTTAGAGATGGCGGTCGTCAATACAAATATCACCATATTTTAGCAACTACAATACATAGAGCAAATGTTGTTATGTCTTCGTATAGGCTTGTGGTCATCGGTGTAAAAAATATTATAGTTAACCTTCGCTGACATTGATATGTCCGTCATTTTTAAAGATGACGCCCTTCAAAGCCTATAATTCCCCTATCTTAAGAACGACGTAATCTAGAGCCGCTTGGTTAACGTCCCAATAGAGTTTTTAGTTAAGACGATTTCAAATATGTATTACTATTAACCTTCGCCGACATTCAAATGTCCGCAATTTTTAAAGATGACGCCCTCAATGCTCACTATTCCCGTATCTTAAGAATGACGTAACCCAGTTGATGCCAAATATTTTTAGAGGCGACTATTTCAAATATACTACTTTCGTCCTTCGCCGACATTCATATATCCGCAATTTTTAAAGATGGCGCCCGTAAAAGCCACATATAACCAAATATCACCATATCTTAAGAAATGCCTCGCCTATAGACATAGCGTTGTTGAAAAAGCTGAAAAAGGATGTCTGTCTTTGTTTCGTTTTAGTACAGACATACACTACACGTTATGAACTTCGATCCTTGGTTGGGATCGCGGATGCAGCATCAAGAACTAATAGCATAGTTTGAATGCTATTATTGTTTTGAAACAGGATCCACATTCGCACCCACTTTGTCGAAGAATATCGGGTATTTATCATTGAAACTTGCTGTAACATTCGTTGTTTTGGTGGCTGTTATTGTCGTAACTGCTGTTGTCATTGTCATGATAGTCGTCTTAATGTTCATCGTCGTTGTCAATATCGTATTCGGTGTCATCGTCATCGATGTCGTCGTCGTCATTGTTGTCAAAATTGGTGTCGTTATTGTCAATGTATTTGTGCTCGTATTTTTGTCGTTTGTTATTGTTGTAATAATAATAATAATGAATAGTTCTTATATTGCGCAAATCTTTTAGACAAAAACCCTGTGCGCTAGTAATATAATAATAAACCATCAAATCCGGGGCTAATGACCCGTTCACGGGTGTTCACAAATCGGCAATCATCTCAGAAACATAAAAAACGCATTAAAAAAAAAGGTTAGGAAACAAAATATCCTAGTATATATATATATGCTGCTTCTGCTGCTGCTGCTGCTGCCGCCGCCGCCGCTGCTGACGCGGCCGCCGCCGCAAACGACAAAGACAAATTTAGGCTTTTTTATTTACTTTTTATTTATTTATTTTTATTCACTTTTGCTCATCGTTTATTTTATTATTGCATTTACCCGTAATTTTACTATAAAAGTGGATAACAAATAAAAATAATTAAATAAATAAAAGCCTAAATTTGTCTTTTTTGTTGTTGTCAGCAGCAGCAGCTGCAGCAACAGCAGCACAGTTTATTGTAATCACGCACACATGTTACCAAGTTCGACGCCATGAATAGTGTTGCTCACAAGGGCGTGAACGCCCGAATGGCATTGTGTACCGTCATCCTGACAATGCTGTCTCATTTACAGTAACACGACACCCATCTGGGCATACTGCTGGCACGCACCGTTTATGATATATGCCATAATCTTGAAATAATAACTCTCCAGCCATTCCAGCTAATTTAGCCGCACAGTATGTGCACAGTCTGAAGTTGGTATCGACATCGGTGCATTTAGTTCAAAACACTCTCCGTCGAATACAGTACGGAATGTATTGAACCTAGGTTCAAAACTCTACCATGTCAAAGCAAGAACGTTTCGTTATGATTATAACATCATGACTGTTTTATCATAAAACATTATGATACAGTTTCATTTATATATAGGAAGTCAACATTGTTACCTTCGTTATCACCAACACTGCAATGAGGCTGGAAGCACGAGGTATGCAGGTACACGATCGGTCTCGGTAAAACCAAAGTAGACGTGGAAGACGGTAGTTGTGGTGAAAGCGATGCATGCTCTTTTTTAAAAGGGAAACAAAAGGCATATTTTTGGGACTATGCGTCTAAAAGAGTTAATTAAAAGTTACCATTAACAACTAAAAATAAGACTATTATGCCAGCAGTTTACTTGAATAAACTTGTTGAAGACACGTTATTTAAATTGCACGGGCAGCGCCATTGTCATTGAAAGCCTGACGTCAACAATGCCTATTCTACCCAAAATACCAGTTGCCAAACTATGAATATTACTCTAGTTTGCGTCGCCGAATTTGTTTTGGCGCTGTAACTACTAAATTGTGACCTCTGCCTTATGCATTGTATGGCATTATACTTATTAGACGCATTATAACAGTTGTTACAAGTGTAACTCTGAATCGAAGGGAATACAAGAGACCATATATGAGCTGGCATATGTGTACCCACGTCAAGGAAACAGGGACATTCAACGCGCTATCGCAGCGTCATGGTCAGAGAAGCTCTATGCGCTTATTCGTCAAGCATCGGGGATTGTCTCAATATGTCAGCCGTCGGGAACTATGAGATTTTACTAGAATCTCCCGTTTTTAGTTTTAAAGTGTGAGTAAACTTCAGGCGTGATATTGTTTATTGTAGTTGCAATCGCACCTCCAAAACCAACTGACAGAATGGAAGGAGACGTTCAGCAGGCATGGACTGAAAGTAAGTTAGGAGAAGACAGAGATTATGGGTTGGGCAACCAAACAAAGAGCTAGACATACGCCTGGAGGGGAAGAAAGTAAAACAAAAAGACAGCTTTGTATACCTGGAAGGAGCGATATGCGGGGACGGCAACCCAGATACTGAAATTCGCAGGGAAATAAAGGCAGGGCGAACGCGCGGAGGAAAGTCGAAGGTGTGATGGGAGACAGACGCATATCGCGTAAGCTCAAAGGAAAGGTGCTCTGTTCAAGTGTGACGCCAGCATATCTGTATGGCCCAGATATTGTGCCAATGTCAGAAAAACAACAGCAGAGGATACAGGTTTGCGAAAACAATTGGACCAGAAGAATAGCGGGAGTGAAGAGACTCGACAAGCGAAGAATTGAGTAGCTAAGAGGGGAGGTTTGTGTCAAAGAAAGTGTTCAGAAGAAGCTGTTGAGGGGTCGACTAAAGTGGGCGGGGCATGTGAAGAGAATGGGAATAGAAAGGTTGGCAAAGAAAGCAGATGCCCGGAGGATGGAAAGGAACAGTAAGCGAAAAAGATCGAGCATGCGATGGGAGGATTGTGTGAGATTTGGAGGGATTGGAAGAGGAATGGAGGATGAGAGGGAAAGATGGAGGAGTGGAGACGGTTGGTGCAGACAACAGTGCAAGATCAGTGAGAGAGAAGAATAATAAAACAAACAATCGAGGATCAGTATCGAGGCCAGTCTCACCTTCTGACAGACGGGAAAACTGGAGGAGAACAACACGTTGGTTGGATTCTAAATGGGATGCTGGAACGGATCTGTTGGGGGGAGCGTAAAAAGACACGTATTTTGTGATGAGCGAGAAGATTGGAATGTATATTACGATTACATATAGCGATTACTGGCTGACCCGGTGTCAGCAATGCATTGAAATTGTCGATTGTTTTATTGTAATTGTTCATCGAATACATACGTATATACTAGTCCAAAAAGAAACGCAAGTTGTTTTATAGGGCAAGACATTATTTATTTGATAAAATATATGTCAGTTTTTAACTAGATGACCTACTGGACGAAAATGATCCAAGTGATATCACTGCACTGAAACGATGTTGTTACGTGTAATAAATGTTCGGTAATAGACCGATTACGAAATGTAATGTTTAATGTGTAAAGGTGACATAGAGTCATTCCTTTTGTGATTGTTTGCACTGAAGCGAACTCGTGCAATTGAAAAGGTCAATGCAGGCTTGCAGATTAGAGATGTCGCGATTACTGTGAAACCGCGAATTCACCAGTGCACGGAAAGCTGTGGTGGTCAATACTGGCAATGCACATAGAAATATAAATGAAGTCTCCATGCTTGAACTAAAAACGTTCATGCTCCATCGACACAACTCTGGCTAGTTTCAACAGGACGGTACGCCGACGTCATGTCGCATCGACAATGTTATTATACATTTAGCAGTGGCAAACGTTTGCGTTTACCTCCGACAAGTCTCCCACTGAACATGCCTTAGGTGAACTGAGGAGTTTCGTTTATCGGCAACACCAACAGCTCACCAACGTGCATCAATTTACACTTGCCCTGATTGAAGAATGGAGAGCCCCACCTCTTTATTGATTATTGAAGATCAGTTGGAGGCAGGATTGTTTTTGCTACACTACGTTAGTGAACATTTAAATTATTATTTGAAATATTAATGTTGATACATTAAAAAAAATTATATGTTCTATTAATTATATATAGCATCTTACTCAACCCACAAAACGAGAAATCGTTACTTTTTATGTAGTTATTTTGGGGTTGATGGCGACCAGTTTACTAAAGCCCGGCATAGACGTAACGACGCGACTGGGTTTTAGTGTCTTAGACGCGTCTGCGACGATTTGTCGTGACGTGTATGCCTCCACGACGCGACGCCTGTCTTTTCTTACAGGGTGGATCTTATGTTAGTGGCATGCATAATGCCTCAACGAGAGTCTCCCTTACCATACATTTATTTACATTTATTTGCTGTATATAATATATATTTTATGGTCGAATAAATTATTATGATTATGATTCTTGATGGCAGTCTTTATCCAGTCTTTATCGCGTCGTAAAATGTCAAACATGTTTGACATTAAAGACAAATCGTTGCAGACAAATCGTCGCGTCGTGACATGTATGCCGGTACGATCTGCGTCTGCGACGCGCCTGAGACGTATTTGTTTAATTCCGAAATGTTTGAAGCACTTAGACAATCAGGAGCTTCCTATAAGTCACGGGACTGTTCCTAAAACATGGAGAAAATGTCGCAGGTGGCAAACATTACTTGGCGTATATAGGAGTAGAAGGGAAATCGACCCACTTCTGGCAGGAGAGGCCTCGTTTGTTTGACGCGACTTCCAAAGAATACAGCAACAGAGGCCAGAAAGCGAGTTCCTGGGAGGAAGTACGTGGCAACAAGGATCGTTCATTCCTGTTGCGATTGAGATGGCACGGACGACATGGACATTTGTAGTAAATAAGATAATTTCATTTAGATAAAAAAGTGAAAGCCATTTTCGAATAGTTCCACAGGATTTCGCTGGGCAATGGCGGCATTTCCAGCCGCTACCAACAGGAGTGCATGCATCAACCGTAGCTGCCGCAAATCGCGTAGTGAGTCACATCATGGCCTTTAAGGGGTCATACACAAATCATTGCTGACAAATCGTCGCGTCGTGACGTGTATGCCGGGCTTTAGCCATTACTTAATTGACTCCGCTGTCAACCCGCAAGTGTATATCATTTTATCGATTGTACTACTTATTGTTTATGTTTGTATGTATGATTTATATAAAATATATATCTAGAGCTGTATATACTTACAGCGTGGTTAAATCTAATTTCGAGACGAATCCGGAGCGGCGTGTATGAAGTTCTTCATTCAAGTGAACCTTTATATTAGATCGTCAATCCCTAGTCGTGGGATATATAAATAACGACCTGATAAAAGATGACACCCGGTCTTTCGACCATAGCGTACTGCCAAAGCAAGGAAGGATAGAAGGGTGGAAGGAAGGAAAGAAAGAAAGAAGGAAGGAAGGATGGATGGAAGGAAAGTGGAAAGAAGGGAGGAAGGAAGGAAGGATGGAAGGAAATAATGAAGGAATGAAGGAAGGAAGGGTGGAAGGAAGAAAGGAAAGAATGAAGAGAGGAAGGAAGGAAGGAGGGAAGGAAGGAAGGAAGGAAGAAAGGAAGGAAGGAAGGGTGGAAGGAAGGAAGGAAGGTAGGAAGGAAGGAAAGGAGGAAGGAAGGAAGGGAGGAAGGGAGGAAGGGAGGAAGGAAGGAAGGGAGGAAGGGAGGAAGAAAGGAGAAAAGGAAGGAAAGAAGGCCGAGAGAAGAGGGAGTGATATTCACAATATGCTCAGCCGTGTGTTAGAAAAAGAAATACAAAATGTTGACGAAATATGTATAACAAACACACACCGCACACCGTGTACCGCACACCGCACACACGCACACACACAACTCTAAACACGTCCCCAAAACGCCTTTTGGGACAATTGCTAATACCATTACGGTTCGTCCGATCCCAACAATCTTGATAAGTTTTATTGTTTGAAAGCTTACGCTCTCTGCTATTCAAACATATAAGTAGTTTCCTGATAACCATTCCTAAAATAAACTATAAACAGACCTACAACCGTGCCGGTTCCAGTGTCTTACAGACACTGCGACCGAATTTTTAAATATTTTCAACTGATCTAACACTATGACGCTATGAGGGGGCATATTCCAAAGAGTTGGTGCAGCAACAGAAAAAGCCGTAGTTCCAATGTTAGTGTTGACTCTAGGAACACAAACTAGGTCAGAACTAGATGATCGAAGCTGGATAGGGTTTCTTACAGGAGTAAGCAGTGGATGCAAATAAGATGGTTATTACTGGACAGTGCCTGGTATGTAATCGTACAGATCTTAATAGTATACGATATCGTACAGGAAGCCAATGCAAAGACTTCAAAAGTGGTACAGAGCGAGAGAAACGAGGAAAATACGCTCAAGTTTTGTGATATCCTTGCTAGCGATATTATAAAGGAGGGAATTACAATAGTCAAGTATGTTGCTAACAAGCGCTGTTGCAATAGTTTTAGCAACAGAAAATGACATATATATCGGCAAATACGGCGAAGATCACGAATATGATAAAAACAGCAGCAACACGTTTGATATATAGTAGGGTGTCTAAGGGATAGTATCGTTATTTGACGGATAAAAGCATGAAAATTGGACCATATATGTAACATTTCACAGCGATTCCGATTAGAGGGGGCTCCACGTCATATTTTGTGTCCATGACCTTGAATGTCAAAGTCAAAGTATTGTTCACAAAAACATCGCTTGGGTTTTTGTTTATATGAAAATAAAATGCATGTGCATGCATTATGCATGCATGTGTGTATGTAAGTATGTATATAGGTGTGTATATATGTGTATGTATGTAAGTTATTTACCCTAAATGTCAAGGTCAAGTATTATTGAAAGTGATATATATATATATTTATAATGTATATATATATATATATATAAATATATTTATAATGTATATATATATATCTATGAATGCATGAGTACATTTATTCATGCATGCTGCACACACACACACACACACACACACACACACACACACACACACACACACACACACACACACACACACACACACACACACACACACACACACACACACACACACACACAAACAGCTAATCACTTGTCACTTCTCGACACAGGAACACGTGCAAAGGTCCGTGCACGGCAAGCCAGCTAATCACTTATCACTTCTTGACACAGGAACACGTGCGAAGGTCCGTGCACGGCAGGCCAGCTTTAGAGCACGTGCAGTGCGCTGCACAAACCTTTCCGCTTTTGCATTGACACCGCAAAAGCTCCCGGCACGCCTTGGTAGCTATAGGAAGCGTTGACCAAAGAGTAGACCATGTCACATCCTCGAACGCCCACCCAAAGTCCTTTGGGGACGACACATCCGGCCGAGCCACACAAATCAAAGGCGATATACTTGCCTGGTAGATGTTACGCCTAACGTGTTACAGCAATGCATCCTCTGTTGGTGGCAGACCATCAAAGGCGCAGTTTTTCTTCGTGAAATGTTTTCGTCTTGCCTCGTTAACAGACGTTGCTGCACTTGACTTATCATACATTGTGATGACGAACTTCTCCATCAACTCAAATTCTGGACTAGCCACGTCTAACTTGGTATAACTTGGTAACCTCGCTATGGCTGCAAATGCCTCTGTCACACCAGGAACTTCAGACCAAGTCTTCCAAGGCGACCATTCCCCTCGCCATGTATCGCTGAAACTACATCACAGCACGTCATGGCATGGAATATCAGGAATCCTTTAGCCTTCCGCTCTCCAAGGCTGTCAGAAACGGTGTTGACATGTATGTTTCTGAAATGTCGCCCTCTTCCGAATGCCACCCACAGTTGGAAGTTACTGACGGTCATAGTCAAACAGAAGAAAAATCCAACATAGATGACGACAACATCTGTGTCTACAGTGCGCCCCACGACTGTCTTCGTCCCTTGCTAAAGAGCGTGTAGTGTGTAGTACACTACACGAGTGTCTACCTCCTCGTGGGAACACAATTCATCCATGACTGTCCCATAAGCAGCTACATTGTCACCTGTTGTCACTGTCACGCACACCACCTTGTCTTATGGCCATTGCTCCGTCTGGACTGCTTCTCCGAGACACTTAAAAATATCCTTGCACGGCGTATTCCTGGAACGTTGCGCAGACTCTAGGGGTTAACATGTGAGTTAGGACAGGTCCGTCAAAAACCTTGGCGTCTACAAATGGAGGAGCCTCGGTTTGGTCGGGAACATCAAGACAAGACAGCAGGTCCGACTTTGTACCAAACCTCACTTCCCCAAATTGTGATAGAGAGGGCGGGAAAGGTTGGTTCTCGTGCATAAAAAAACACAGCAGGGTCGCCATCGTGGACATGATTTTTAATGTATAATTTACCAAACAGTGATGCGTCTGACTTGATATTTGACAGTTGCGGACTTCTCTTCTTTTCCAGCTTCGGTTTTCTTAGCGTGGGAAAGCCGTTTCTCGTGATCGGAGTACTGAACGGTGTGCGCGTTTCGCGTAAGACATTCAACCGGAATGCCTCTTGTTGTGCCTGGCCCACAGTCTTCAGCTTCGCACCGACGAGTGCAGACACATCGGAGTGACACTTTCGCTGAGTAGCCAAGGTTTCTTCGTGGTGCAACTCGCTAGTTGTTGTCTGTGTTGCGGGTGATATCTGTTGTTTTTTTAATTCTTGCAGGAGTCGTGCTAACTCTGGTCCCGTGAGGAGCCATCTTTGAAGAGCTGCTGCGTGTTCAGTGAGACCGATGATGCCTCCTTTCCCCTTCACACCTCTATTTTCCTGTTCGTGCGCCTAGTCAGCGGACATTGCTGGGAACCGGCGAATCGTTTTGGGCGCTACCCAATCGCCTTGTGTGAACGGGGTCAATACACGTATGGTTTTCCCATTGGCGACCATGTTAACGTTTCGTCTGATTATAAGAAAACGTGACCTGCAAAATGTCTTAAACTTCTCACTTGCTGTTATCATCATCTCGTTGACATGCTGATAGATTTTAAAATAAATTGCTTACTTCTAGCTCTCGTAAAATGCCTGTATGTGTGACACCCGTCAATATTTACAAGTAAGCAAGCATTACTCCGCAAACAGGTCACACAGGCAAATTGTTGCCAAATATCCTTCCGCTTATTCATATAATCTAGAAATCCACCATTTTACAGTCAGCACCTTCTACAATCACACATGAAAATCTGCCCACTCAAATGCACTTATGTCACAGCATGTGAATTTTGTAAAAAAAAATCATTTCTAAAAAATACACTGCATTTTTCTTCGTAACCAAACAGTTAGTCTAACTAGAACATGACCCCGAACATCGTCAACGCTGCATGGGGCAATGTCTTCATGTTCGCCAGGTGCACGCTGACCGTAGTTCAGCATCATGTAGACGCTACTAATTCCCGATCATTAATTTTATCTATTTAGAAGTAGGCCTTGAAGTAAAACAAAATAAACTAGCATATACACTTAGCTTTCATATATGCACAAAAACAGTCGGCCTGCTGAAGAATACAAAATTTCCCTATCATTGCCATTTGACCTTGACATTTCCAGGTTACTGACATGTAACCTTGACATTCACGGTCAAGAACACATCAGATTTGGATCCGGCATGCATGCGTACAAAAACAGCGATGGTACTGAAAAATAATATGAGGTTAATTATTGTTATTATCATATTAACAAAATATAAACAAAAACAGGGATGTTTTTGAGAAAACACTTGACCTTGGCATTCAAAGTCATAGAAATACATACATGCCCACATACATGCAAACCTACATAATTATACACACACATTCGTACACATATACAAAAACAGTGGTGGTATTGAAAAAGATATATTTCACTTTCAGTAACGTTTAACCTTAAAATTCAAGGTCAAGGACACAAAATCTGACGTGGACCCCCCTCTAATCGGATTCGCCGTTAAATTTTACATATATGGTCCCATTTTCGTGATTTTATCTTGCAAGTAATGATTCGGCTAAAAATTGGCCTTTACAAACCAGACTAATATGTGTTGTCGGAAATTGAAGTTACTATCAAAGATCACTCCTATGATTTAGGCACCACCAAGAAGCTTCTATTTGGACAAGAGGCGTCAATGAGCGAGAAAATGGCAGTCTACAATGAAGGTTTTTGTCCGCCATTCGGGAGGCAAGCGCATGCGCCTGCGGGACCAGCTGTGTGCGATGTTAGCGTAGAGTAGGAGTGTTGATTTTGTTCGGCAAGGCATTGCCAAAACAGAAAGTCGTCACGTCCTGATATTGCTTTTTCCGTTTTCCAAGTAGAAAAGATAGGTAAGTTATGTGTCTGTAATAAGAGACTATACATAAAGTACAAATGTCTAGTGTACTAGCATATTATGAAGGTTTATGATACCACACGGCGCTCGAAGTCACATGTGTGTACATTTGTGTATTTAATTTTTTTGCAACTAAAGATGATGTGATACCCAATATTTTTTTAAACAAAATGTATGCCTAAAATTATGTTCAATTAGGGAGAAAACGAACAAAATACGGTAGTATGATTTAGGCCAATACAAAAACTTAATATAATGCAGATTACCGACTGTTTGCTGGACTCATTCAGACTCAGTCGACAATATATCGTATGACGTACGATGCTAACGACGCTAGTAAATAATTCGTATAGTTTGTCTTTTTGTAATATGTTTTGAAAAAAATATACGCATAAAAGTTATTGAAACGACGTGGAATTATGGAAAGAATAAACAATTAGGTAGGATGTCGTTTAGAACAATAATATGGTTTTGAGTTTTAATTTCGCCAGTGACACTTTAGTATGTCTTCACTTCACTTTCCCATAACCCGTAAGGATTGGGGCACAACAGACGACTTCGTAACCAGCTCTATCCACGTTTCCCTGTTCTCCACAGCCCTCTGGGAGTCGGCGAACTCCAGTCCTGTCCACTCCTCTGTGTTGATGCCTTATGTGTTGTTTGTCATCAGTTTGGTCTTTTCGGCGCTGTTCTCCATGCCGTATGCTGTAGAGGTTTTTTCAAGGCATTCCACCAAGTTGACTAGTAGTCAGGGGCTTATCCTAAAAAACCCTCGATTGTTCACATCTTTCTACAAGCACCATTTTTGGATCAGCATTATATATGGCCATGACATTAATTTGTTTCGCGGGAGCTAAGCTGAGCTCCCGCTGTGGCGGCCGTATTGGACAAATTCAATATGGCCGCCGTCCAGAGATAGGCTGTGTAATAACATGAGAACCAAAAGTAATAGAACCATAAATGAGACCACTTTTGGGTTTTTCGAGAATGGGGAACCCATTTCTGGTGTTATGTGGCCGATTCCAGGTCGAGGTCACATGATAAAATCACATTCAAAGCTTTTCAGGCTCAAAATAAACTTTTCTTGAGCATAGGATCACTGTATACAGCGTTATATCGCAAGCATGTTATCCAAGTTTTATCACGATATTAATGTCAATGTCTTGCAATAATTAATATAACATATGTTTTGACAATTGATGCTCCTAGTGGGAAATGTACCCTAGTTACTGTCGGCTAAAGACTTAGCCATACGAACTTGCAGTATGCTTATTCTGCGTTCATTGATATACGCATTGGTCATGACAGATGTACCTAAGTTCTGTTAGTGTGATTTTTCTCATCTATGTCTTTATAACGAGTAAAATGTTCGTACGTCCCGGGTACCAAATGAAAATGTGCTTAAGTCTTAATCTGGCCAATCACCTTGCTGCATAAGGTCACGTGACACCAAAATGGCTGATGCAGATAATGTTGTAGTGGGATAATGTGTCAGCTGAAAATGATTTAAATAAGAGACAAAACGGCCAAGATGCACTCCCCTGAAAGTGTCTGCAAAGAAAATAACGTTTTGTAAAGACGCAGGAATAGGGTGGGCACCGTACTAGAACAAACCTATAATTCCTCGCAGTTCGACCAAGATGAAGCTCTCTTATTGATCCGGGGCGCAATGGCACTAAGAAAGCGAATCCTCAAGAAACAAGAGCCATTCAATGGTTCCTTCTCGCCCCATTGACTCAGTTCGCCTGTAGAAGAAATAGTGTTGAGTTTCTTCAATGTTGTTCTTCAGGGTGCTAATAGCAATATCGATAACTCTAGTCGGGTTCAATCCGAAAGCGATGCTGCATTGGGTACTAGAGCAAATATCGCGTGCATCTTTCCCAACTGCTGATATACAACAAGTATGCATCTTTGTCAGACAACACCGTAATCCGTCACAGTAAGGACCATTTCCGCTCTACCATGGTATCAAACTGCATAGAGACACCAGACTCGAGCACTACATACAGAATTCCCATCGCCTTGGGCTCTCTGTCTCATATGACCGCGTGATGGAAGTCAAGGTGCAGGTCGCTCGCGCTATCTGCAAGCGGTACGCTGAGGACGAGGTTGTTCTACCCAGGAATCTGCGACTTTCTGTCTTCACCACACATGACGTAGACAACCTGGACAGTAACAAGACAGATAACTTGTCACGCGGTGATTTCCATGGGATATGCATTACTGCAACTAATCATCGTTCGAGAGAGAACTCTGGCGTTCGTCGATCGGCAATCATACTTGATCCCTCTGACACGTCAAAACCCAAGTTGCCTCATAGCTACGTGATTGTTCCTCCTGTCGAAATCAACAAAAACTACCTTTTCATGTCTAGATGCGGCGAAGGAAAGATTCGACAAACACACAGTATAATGCCCGGTGCTAAAGTAAAAGATGACGCATGGGTATCGCATGTTGCGGGAGTGTTGGGAAAGGGTCAGCTGGAGAAGGGTGATGTGGTCACGTGGGCGGGTTTCAACTCGCAGCTCATGGATGATGCGTCTATCAAGCCTCGGGCAAAATCGGTATCCTACCCTTATTTCTTGACAAGGCCGCCTCTTCATCTATGACGAAGCATACCATGGAGATAGTGCAAGAAAACACCGAGTTCATCAACCCCGGTCAGACCCCTGTCCTTGATGCCGATCAGCTTATCTACGCCATATGCAAACAATTGCAGTGGCAATTTCCCGACATCCTGGGCGAGCATAAGTTCATCATGCAGGTGGGAGCCTTACATATCGAGGATAAGTGCTAGCTACGAGGGTCTGGCTGGGGCACTGCTCTCAATCAGGCGAACGTCCTCTCCTGTGGTCGCGCTCAGTCTGCTCTCAATTACCATCACATCAAGCGCACGTGCTATGCTCATCAAGTTTCACTCGTTTCTCTCTCTCTCTCTCTCTCTCTCTCTCTCTCTCTCTCTCTCTCTCTCTCTCTCTCTCTCTCTCTCTCTCTCTCTCTCTCTCTCTCTCTCTCTCTCTCTCTCTCTCTCTCTCTGTTGAAGCGAAATGCGCAGGAACCTCCTGAGTCGTTCGAGATGTGAAGCAAAAGGCAATCCGCTGATGTTCACATGTTCAAGTATTAGTCGATAGTGATCGAGCTTGAGCTATTGCTGTGCCGCTACGTGCGCTCGCTCGTTGAGAGAGGGTGACTTCCTTCTGTACGTCCAGGTATGCCATGAGCTTTGTACGTTCTTTGTTTTTGACAAACTCTAACTATGCCCGCTGGTTGCCGATTCACGTCAGAGACATGGTTGAGCTCGCAATGAAGCATCCAATGGTGTATGCGGAGTACCTCAAGTGAAACGTCACGGTCCAAAAATCCCAGCACACGTTCAGCCTCGTGGCAAAAGATCAATCCTACGAGCAGATGAACAAAGTACTCCAGGGCAATGGTGGAGCCTCTGACCTGTATGATGACACAGACGCCATAACATTGCATATGTTGACTGGTCCAGATTGCGTCAGAATGATTGAAGAGTTCGAGAGTGTTCACACCTACTTACTTACGGCAACAACAACTGGTCACCACGAAGAGGCATGTAGCCTGCAGTCTAGGTTTCTGAATGACGTGCAATCTTTCAAGAAGGTGGTGACAGGAATGTGCAACCCCTTCTTAGCCACAGGTCACGAACTCGTCGCTCTTTGTACACGTGATGTGATGGTGCATGAAGTAGCCGTGTCCCTGTCCAAAATCCATGAAGTTGGTCAGTTCCTTCACGAGCAATACGTAAATTAAAGAGAAGCAACGTGTTTACTTTCGCCAATAGTCCAGACCCCCGACAGAAGGAAAGCAAGGTCGGGATACTGAAACAAAATACCGTGCTTGTCATCCAACTTTTCCTTTCTCTCCAATCACGTCCGGACGCGGATGTGGCCGAATTCTTCAAATTCGAGAACCAGCAAGAGCCTCCTCTCTGTCAGACCGAAAAATGTGACAAAAAGGAGCTATTTTCCTTTATCAGTATACAGCACATAGTCTGGGGTGGTGCTCTCCAACAAGCCGTTCCATGTGTCAGCTCTCCAGCCCTGCAACCACGCAGAGGCAGAAACACGTATCATCCTGCATCTAGCTTATGCCTCATCTCAGGGTCATGAGAAAGCATTCTTGCGCATTGTCGAGTCGACACCGACATCGTTGTTCTTGCCGTCGCTTTCTTTGAAGAACTTGACCTTTCAGAGCTTTGGATTGGCTTTGGTAGCGGCAAGAAATACCGATATATCCAGGTGCACAACATCCACTCCCAGCTCGGTCCATCAAAGTCGTTGGCTCTACCCCTCTTTCACGCCATAACAGGCTGCGATACGACTTCTCAGTTTCTCGGTTGCGGTAAGAAGACGGCATGGGCTGAGTGGAACAGTACACCAGGACTTACAGAGACGTCGATCTCGCTGACCGAAGATCCGTAGTCCTTCACTCTGGAATCTGTTCACATGCAACGAATCAAGCGATTCGTTGTGCTCATGTACAGCAGGACATATGGTTCTGCAACTGTCAATGATGCTAGGCATCATCTCTTCTCCAATGACAGTCGTTCACTCAACAATATGCCGCCAACCCAAGCCGCACTCTTCGAGCATGTCAAGAGGTCCTTGCTCCAAGCCAGTTTCATCTGGAAGCAGTCAACCACATGCTACCAGGCAGTCTCTGTCTTTAATCAATGGGGATAGGAACAGGATGAACGCAGCAAGCAATGGCTCCCTTTCTGGATCACTCTCGCCGACGCAAATAAAGCTTGTGCCCTGCTCCTAAACTGCGGCTGCACGAAAACGTGCAAGGGAAATTGCAAATGCTGCAAGGCGGACTTCGTTGCACAGCACTGGCAAGTGCGAGGGTGGCTGCCTAAACAACGATGACAACGATGTGAACAAGTGAACTACGACTAATGGATGGATGGGTAGACAGATAGACGGATGATGGATGAGATTGTCTGATTATACGAGTAGAGTGAATAAGTACAATAGGTATATTCATTGAATTTGAATTTTGTGAATCTAATTGACATGCAATTGCTATTTCTAGAATACTTGTTCATGTATGTTGGAGTGGGTTACAGTCCCAGTTGTTCATGTATGTTGGAGTAGGTTACAGTCCCAGTTGTTCATGTATGTTGGAGTAGGTTACAGTCCCAGTTGTTCATGTATGTTGGAGTAGGTTACAGTCCCAGTTGTTCATGTATGTTGGAGTAGGTTACAGTCCCAGTTGTTCATGTATGTTGGAGTAGGTTACAGTCCCAGTTGTTCATGTATGTTGGAGTGGGTTACATTCCCAGTTGTTCATGTATGTTGGAGTAGGTTACATCCCAGTTGTTCATGTATGTTGGAGTAGGTTACATTCCCAGTTGTTCATGTATGTTGGAGTGGGTTACATTCCCAGTTGTTCATGTATGTTGGAGTGGGTTACATTCCCAGTTGTTCATGTATGTTGGAGTGGGTTACATTCCCAGTTGTTCATGTATGTTGGAGTAGGTTACATTCCCAGTTGTTCATGTATGTTGGAGTAGGTTACATTCCCAGTTGTTCATGTATGTTGGAGTAGGTTACATTCCCAGTTGTTCATGTATGTTGGAGTAGGTTACATTCCCAGTTGTTCATGTATGTTGGAGTAGGTTACAGTCCCAGTTGTTCATGTATGTTGGAGTGGGTTACAGTCCCAGTTGTTCATGTATGTTGGAGTGGGTTACATTCCCAGTTGTTCATGTATGTTGGAGTGGGTTACATTCCCAGTTGTTCATGTATGTTGGAGTGGGTTACATTCCCAGTTGTGCATAATGAAAAGTTTATATAATAAATGATAATTGTTCTTGACCTTGATTACATGACATCGCCATTCCCCTTTCAATATTGGTTCCAACATTATAATAAATATATAAACCTTTGCTCACGCAATAATATCAATTTAACCTTTACCTTGATTGAAGAGACCTGTATCCAGAGCTTATACCAGGTTTATTTGTTGTCCAACTAAGAAATTTTTCGATGAAAATGACACCAGAACGGTGAATATCTGATATAGTACGTTTTTGGCTCAAAAAAAAAAAAAATATATATATTGAGCCACAATGACCTAGAATGTGCCCTTATCAAGTGACCTCGACCTAGAATCAGCAAACTAACACCAGAAATGGATTCTCCATACTCGAAAACCCCTAAAAAGTGGTATAATTTATGGTTCTACTACTTTTTGTTCTCAAGTTATTGCACAGACTTACTCTGGGCGGCACCCATCTTGGTTTTGTCAAATATCCCATTTGGATCATTTGGGAAAGTCTACGAGACCAGCAAACCACGCATTAGTCTGCATGGTCAAAGGGCTGCTTGGTGGATGGAAGCAACCGACCGGATATTTCCTTTCGACAGCAGACAAGCTTGAAGGAGTGTGTGCACAAAGAAAGAGTGTAGGACATAATCCAAAAGTGGTGGTATGTGACCAATGGTCAAATAACGTTCGCCTGTGCAAGCGACTGGGAGTTACTTGCGATGCGCCGTGCGTTGTCCACGGAGACGAAAACGTTTATGCCATGCATGACCTACCACATCTGCTAAAACACTCGATCTAATCTAGAAAAAGTACATCTTCCAAATTGATGGAGAGAATGGGCCCAAGAAAATCTGTTGGACGTATTTAAGACAGTTTTATGATCTTGACTCCCGACTACGCATCAGGATGGGCCATACATTGACAATAGGTCAGTTCGAGTTGAACAGCTTCACAAAGATGAGAGTTAACAAGGCAGCACAGGTGTTGAGCCAATCGGTAGCGGCTGGTGTTTACACCCACGCATCGCTTGGATAACTTCTCGGGGAAGCTGTGCATACAGCAGAGTTTGTTGAAAAAGTCGACTCACTGTTTGAGGCATTCCACAGCTGAACATTCGAAGACACAAAACAATTGAGAAGACCCCTTTCAAACAGATGTGGACATATGTCATTCTTTGACAATTGCATGGCTATGCGTGAACAACTTAAGGTGGTAGGTGCAAGCAATGTCCTTTGCATTAAAGGATGGCTTCTTGTCATTGCATGCCTCAATCAGCTGTGGGCTCACCTGAAGGAGACCACTGACGCAAAGTTTTTTTATACATCTCTCGTGTCAATCAGGACATTTGTTTTCTGCAATTCGTCGCTAACGTGGATTTTCAGACAACCTTTCGGCGAAGGAGTTTCGTTGCGCACTCAGAATGGTAACGGTCGCACAACTCATCAAACCATCTGATGAGGCCAACTGCTCACCAGACTTGGACAAGTTTGTGCTGACGCTGCAATCTCTAACAAACAAGAAGCAATCGCATGCACGGCAACAGAGTGAACCTACGCAACTTATAAGAATGTATGTGCCAGATTTTACCTTCAACCTCCCTCAGCAAAACACGCTTGCGTATATCGTAGGATACCTCTGCCGCATAATGTTTAGAGTACACTGCTCTCCACGTGTCTTACCTGCAGAGAAGTGCTGTTGGCCGACGATGCTGTTGTACAAGACCCTGTTCAATTGTTCACCCATTTCAAGTCATTTGATACTTCAAAGTCTGACTTCGATTCATTGATGGTTCCGTTTCAGAAGTTTCTACACTTCTGCATGCAATGTGAGAATGTGTTCTGCACAGAATTCGATAAAGAAGCATTGCACGATCTGGTTGCTTTCAATGAACTTCCTGTATGCAGCGAGCGAGTTAAGTTGCAGATTGTTGCTGTTTTTGTGAATGTTCGAATACAGTATGCACTGACGTTCATGAACACGAAACTGAAAAAATGCACACAAAAAAGGTTGTGCAGGAAAGTGCTAAACATTACACACAAATAAGCCAACATAACATTTTGGCAGCAACATGATGTTGACAACATGATGTTGACAACATGACGTTGACAACATCTGCCACATTCTGAAGAGATGCGTCTTGTTGAAACACATACGGACCATCATGTATGCTGCGAGCCATTGGAGTCGCTCTGTAGTTCCGGAGGACATTATACAATTACTGTCTCCAGGATTTACATTCGATGAGTGCCGATCTTGTCACCTTCCCCACATGTGTCATGAATCGTTCTGCCTCAGCGTTCGCTCGTGGCCACAGTGGAGTAATCAGTTGGTATTTGAAATTCGTGTGTTTTGCGAACGAAGGTATGACACTATTGGCGCTTGCATAGTGGACTATTTCGACGGCAGGATATCTTGAGAATTTTTCAATCATCACCAACAGATGTACGTTTCTACGTGATTTGTTTGCAAATGTCATTATTTTGAATTTTGATAGGTCAAAAACTTCAACGATTACATTAATATATTTCATTTTATATAATAATAATAATAATAATGACAAACTTCTATAGCGCCTAAATCCCCAGAAATCTGAGCTCAGAGGCGCAACATACAAGAATCATTGGGCAAAATCGTTAACAGGGACAAGCAAGAGTCGTCATTACAGCAAGGGACCGCCGAAGGTTAGGGTGGGAATGCAATTTCAAATAAATAAGTCTTTAGTTTTTTATGGAAGGTATTTATAGTCTCAGATGATTTTAAAGCGATAGGGAGTTGATTCCAGATTTTGGGTGCAGCTACAGAAAAAGCACGTTTGCCGATATTAAGCTTGGTTTTCGGAACAAAAAGTCGTTGTGAAACAGATGATCTGAGATTCCTGGGGATATCGGAAAAACGAAGGAGGCTAAACAAATAGGATGGGTGTTGGGTAGAATGGGTACGATATGTGATAGTGGTTAATTCGAATTGTATTCGATATGTAATTGGAAGCCAATGCAACTGCTTAAGTAGGGGCATAGATGGTGAGAAACGAGGTGCTTTTAGTACTACACGTGCTAAACAATTCTGTACACGTTGGAGTTTAGCTCCAGTTAAGTCTTTTTTAGCAATATCGTTTAGGAGTCAGTTACATCAGTCAAGGCGATTGCTAATTAGTGATACTGATATTGGTTTAGCAGTAGATAAAGACAAATGACGCCGAGTTCGGCGGAAATCACGTATATGATAGAAACAGGATTTGCATACTTGAGAAATGTTCTGCTTAAAGCTGAAATCACTGTCAAAGATAGCACCTAGATTACGAACAGTATCTGATGGTGATGTATCATTATCAATCAATTTTACTGGAAAGTAGTTAACAACCTTGTTTCCTTGTTGTTTTGTGCCAATAATAATTAGATCAGTTTTATCTGGATTTAGTTTAAATTTACTTGCTTCCATCCACAGCAAGATGTCAGTGAGACAGTCATTTAAAGTTGATAGAGATGTATGTGTGTCAGTTGGTGAAAGTAATATATACACCTGTGTGTCGTCAGCATACAAATGATGATATACATTATGATTAGTTATGACTCGACTAAGGGATGTAGCGTATAAGCTAAACAGACCACTGAAGATAAATGCCAGATATACCAAAATGTGTATTAAGGCGATGTAAAAGAATCTCGTGATCTATTGTATCAAAAGCAGCTGGTAGATCTAGTAAGGTCAGAGCAGACAATTTGCTATTATCCATATTGCGTACAATGTCATTGTGTATTTTAAAAAGAGCCGTCTCAGTTGAATGAAATCGCTTATATATAGTGTAGATCATTTGATAAATGCTGTGAATAAATGTGTCCATGTAGTCGATTTGCAACAACCTTCTCCAATACTTTCGACATAAAATTAAGATTTGAGATAGTACGGTCATTTTAAGGTAATTTTTGCACAGTCTTTGTTTTGTAAAAGAGGATTGACAAGAGCTTGCTTGAATTCGTGTGGAACAACACCATCCTGCATTGACATATTTATAATATCTGTAATAGGATAAACCAGTTGATCAATGCAACTCTTCAGTAGAAATGTTGGAAAAGGGTCAAAGACCACACGATTTGTTATGACATTTTTGTAGGATAGTGCGAATTTCACTTGTAGTTGCAGTATTATCAACAATCGGCTGTTCACAGTAAACTTGTAATGATCGTCATTAATGACAAAACGTGATCGAATGTAAGTAATCTTATCCGTGAAATATTTTGAAAACATGCTGCATAATGTATCCAATGAAGAGGTATCAGGCAATACTTTTGGTTTCTCCCGATGAAGGACACTATTGATGGATTTCCACATTTGGCAAGGGTTTTCAGAATTTTTTGATATTAAATTCGTAAAATAGTCTGATTTTGTTTTTGACATCATGCGGTTGCACAGATATAACTGCTTAGTATAGCGGGACCGAGCAAGGGATGAACGGCTACGTTGCCAAATTCTTTCAAGATATCGACGGCGACGTTTTGCTTGTACTATGTCTAATGACATCCATGGTGACGGTGGTCGAACGTTTACTTTTTTGGGGGGGGGGGGCATGTTTATCAAGAAGATTACTTAGTGTAACGTAGTACTGGTTTACTAGTTCACACAGTGAAGTGTTTCGATGAATTAAGATATCTGAATTTGCAAGGTCCTCACGAAGAATGTCTATATTAATGTCATGTATCGGTCGGAGAGTAATAAATTGTTGTGCTGGTCTTGACTCGACTCTGAGACACAGATCAATAATCACAGTATGATGATCTGATAATCCATCAGTAACATATACTGCCTTGATGTTATTGCAGTTTGACCTAGTGATAAACCAGTCGAGCCAATGCCCATGGATATGAGTAGGGAATGTGACATGCTGTAGTAAGTCAAATGTTTGAAGTGCATCCATGAATAGCCTAGGATTAAGGATAGGTAAAGCAACATAGATATTGAAATCACCTAGAATATATAATTATTCATGTAATTGTAATGTTGTTTCAAGAAAATCTTGAAATTCATAAAAAAAATTACTTATGTTTCTAGGAGGACGACATATGCAAATAAAATTAGCAGACATAGATTAATCTTTTATAAGAATACATAAATCCTCGAAGCTGTGGTATACAGGTGAAAGAACGATTTCTACCTTGAACAAATCAGAAACTAGAAATGCGACACCACCACCTCTATCTAACTGGCGTGGGTGATGGTGTAGAGAAAAGCCAGGAGGAGTGATGTCAGCAAGACAGGAGACAGTATCATTTTTTGTCAACCATGTCTCAGTCATTGCTAAAATATCAATATGTTTTGATGCTATTAAATCAGAAAGGGCAGCAGATTTGTAACGAACAGATCTAAGATTGGTAGTCGCATAGCTAGATTTCATCTTCACTAGAATAACGTTTGTCTTGAAAAAATACAGGTAAACATAAGAAACATATCATGACCATGAAGAGAAAACACATTTTGTATAAATACTTAAATCAATGTCGACTTTAAAGGCTTACTGAGATATATAATTAATACATGACACTAAAAATAACGAATTAGAAAGAGGTTGCAAAGACCAAGACTAAGTGCAGCTGTAGTGAAAGGAGTCACAATATATTTATGTATGAACTAATAATGATTTAGTTAATTAGCTATTTTCGACCAGGGCCGACTCTGGTCTCTACATTGTGACTCCTAGGCCTGTTACATGGGTGAATATTACAGATACTGCAGCTCAGCCTTCGATAAAACAACAAACAAGGAAAACAGTGTATTTATACATAAACCATGTGCAGAAATAAGCCTGAAGTAATGTTTTAAGAGCTTGTTATAATAAACAAAAAGACGATACGTAGCATATAAAACATGTATCATGTATAACTGAACATAAACATCCGCTAGAAGAAAAAACTGAGCGTGCTAGCGACCGTAGAATTTCACGTTTTAAACGCGTTTGGAGTTGTTCATTTTTCGCTCGCTTATTTATTTTTAATATTATACAATACTGTATGAAATAAATGTAGGTTAAGTGTTTAATTAGCTGTTAGTCAACTAACAAATAAAGTCAAATTAATCAAATATTATAAACATATATTAATAAAACAATTACACATGTCCAACCTTGGCTTACCACCTTTTGGAACTCTTACCCCTTGAGCGAGTCAACAATACCGTTATTACCAAACTCGAGATAACGGCAGTTTTGAACGACCGTTTAATCGCATATATTTTATTGGTAACATTTAACATACGCTATGCCTTAGCTTGCGAACAGTTGAGTAAAATCAAACGCATGACAAGCAATACTTTATAGATGAAATTATCTGCATGTGTATGGTTGAAGTTGCATCTTCTTGATAAGCTTCAACATGCGAGGTTTTGTCACAGTTAGGGCACATCGCAGTAATATCCAATTATTTTGAGTCTTGGATTTAATGTTGATCCTTGTGGAAATGTAAATTGCGATGAGAAATGTGAGAGCACTGTCAGAAATTACTGGGTCTTCAGTATTAACCACCAGCTTTTTGTCAGAACACTACCAGGTCCGTATCATGAAAGTTTCTTTCCGTATGCTATCTTCTCGCAAGTTAGTTCTTTTATGTTTGCGACTCCTCCGTCCACTGAAAAAAAGTATCACTATCCATGCATTCTTCACACAGTTTTCCAGACTAGGGAAAATGTCCAAGAATGGCCTCTTCCGTGGAATGTTTGTGCAGCGTTATATCATCAGCAAACGGACACTGCGCCTCGTTCTCTTCACGTGGTGTTGACAGTTTGGAGAACATTGAGACTCCATTAGCCTGAATTTCATATTAGTAAAACAGGATTTGCGAAGGGACCGGGTAACGTTGCCTTGAGCTGTGAGAATATTGGAATGTGGCTGTTCTCTCCCTTCCATGAAGATGATGTTTTCTTAATTCAAACATACAATGAAATGCTGTCCCCATGACAACCAGCGAGCCTCCATATGTAAGAGGAGAACATTGAAATCGGCTCCAACCTCTTCTCATTCACTGACAATTCTGGGATTCGTGACATCTCGTGGTAAACAAACAGTCCTATTTTACAGAGTCGCAGGTACGTCATTCCATGGCATGTCTTCAATGTATCGTGCTACAAGAGCGTTGTCGTGGTGAATTAATTACTGCAAAATCCACACTTTAAAAAGCTCGTGTTATTCCCCGAAAATGTACAAATTACCCCCAGTGAGTAATTACCCGCAGGTTAAATACCGCTGCCCTAAAACATGCATCACAGCTACCTGCGGATGTACTGCCGACCGGGTGCCCATGCTAGTCTGCGATGTGACTACGAAGCAGTTATCGCACACAAAAGTGAATAGTGAAAACAACCCAACGACGGATGGTCGGGTGTGGAAACTTTGTAATGAACATTTACAAAAATACCTAAACGTCTCTTATGTCGAGGCGCTACAACGTATAACCTTCACAACAACTCTGTAACGCCTGGGACATTGTTTAAACCAATGCATTACATTGCATTATTACATCCGGGCATTACACTGGGGGCCTAATGCTGCGTTCCAATCACCTCGTATATACCGTGAATATGACTTCGTAACCCCTACTTGACCCAGTTCCATAAATTTAAAAGTCGTAAACTCGAGGAGCTCGTGAACTTTCCAGTTCGCCAAGTCGTGTTTACGATATAAACGAGCCCTACTCTAGAATAGAAAGTGGTGCGTGTGTGCGTGTGTGCGTGTGTGCGTGTGTGCGTGTGTGTGCGTGTGTGCGTGCGTGCGTGCCTGTGTGTGCGTTGTGTGTTATTTTTCTTGTGGACGATGCACCTGTTGCCAAAGTGTGCAATCATAATAAAATCATCAAGCAAGAATAATAACGCTGGTGCTGCCATATTATGTATAAATCTTGTCCGGATGCAGGGCATTGGCAACAGGTGTATCGTCCACAAGAACAGTGATATCCTTTATTGTGACACAAGTTATGCGCAAACCGTTTGCAACTGTTTCTGTGTATTCCATTATTCATTTGCCAGACAATATATCCAGCCAAACAAAAGAGCATTTTAAAATTAGACCCAGCTTTCCGAGAATAGCGATGCCTGCGCAGCGTTAAATAAATTATAATTATTGTTGATTCCGAAAGAAAAAATACTTACGGCTCCATGTGAAAGTGCGGAAATAGAAATGAGATTTGTCCGTGTTGCAAATGTCGACATCTCCTAAATTTATAGGAGCCTACGGACCACGATGTGCCGACATTATATCACTCATTGGTACTTTGAAGTAAAAGTGCTACATTTTCTATAGTATTTAAAAAATTAAATTTAACAGAACGACGTATCCGGATATAGTTCGTGTACTCTTCATTACTTGTGCACTTTTTCGAAAAATAATTATAATACAAATAATAATGCTATATTAGTAACAAATATATACAATGGCGAACAAAGTAATGCATACATGGGTGAATGTGGAGGTATCTACTGGATTTGGCATTCTTAAAGTTGTGTGGGGCAAAGCGCACCCTTTAGCAACATACACGATTTCCCATTCTTATTTGTATTGAATGCGAAACACGTTAAAACATTTGCGTGCCCTTCTTAATTAAAGAATTGTGGAATTACAGAATCTTACTTACAAAGCAAAACATCATCTTAGTAAGAGTCCTATATCGCCAATTTCGTCATGTGGTAAAAGCGCGCCACCAATGCGCTTTGCCCCAACAACGCATGACTTTTATATATTTTATTGGACTGTTAAACATATTCTCTCCCGCAACGATCTCTGCCCTATTTCATTTGTAGCAATATTCAAACAACCATGACTAAACTGTTAACATATCAACCCATGAACATGTATCATATTTATTTGTCAACTGACAAATCTTCGGATTTGTTCCTTAACCAGAATCGCAGTAGGGGCGACGCTCCAGTGCAGTCCCGATGGGCGCAGTTTCCGCAATCCTGATCCTGATCCATTCTCCAATCAATTGTCTTTTTCTTGTGCTTCTTTCGGCTTTTTTTAGAAGACCGTCTTCCGTCTTTCTCAAAGATCGTTCCTTTGTATGGTGAGGAGGTCAGTACGTAGGCCATATTCCTAGCTGCCGTCTTGCGGGTTTTCTTGACCTGGGGAGAACATCTCATTGCATGCGCAATTTCTTCATGAAAGGCGAGGGGGACAACTAAATTGTTATTTCACATTTTGGCTTATACCAAATATTTACGCTGTAGGATCGATTAAATCTGTTCGTTTAAAAAAAAAAAAAAAAAGCCAAAATACCCAAATTGATATAACTTACTTAGCGGGCTTCGTCTTTTCAATCGAACTGGTTAGACATTGTGGTGTATACGCTGATCGGTAAACGGTGGCACAAGGCCTTTCTGCAGTGACAGCAGGGGTACGCCTTGCCCTGGGGGAGCGCTTTGTTCCACACTACTCTACAATTTTATGCAGTACACTGATATCTTGCAAAGGGCCATCTGCAGAAGGATTGCACGACAACTAACCATATATTTTCCAGTAGGACGATGCACTATGCTTACGTGAGGGCTTTCTTCAAAGACCAAAGATTCGAGATCATAAAATGATCTGGACAGCCTGAAGACGTGCATCCCGTTGTACATGTATGGCAGATTTCGAAGCCAAAGGTGCAAAGGGAGATGGTTTCCCACGCTTGAGAAAACTTGACGCCCATGAAATTTGGTATGTGAATGAGTGAGTGTGTATGTGTGTGCGTGTGCATGTGCGTGTTCGTGTCATAGCACCCATCTAGCTGATTTTAGAGTCTATGTGTACATGACTCGCAACCGTTGTCATGAAGAGCCGCTAGCTGATCTCTCATGGGAGTGTATATGTCACATACGTGCCCACCCTATCAATTTAATAGGCCACTGACAACAGTCTAGTTATTCATCTAATGTCCAGAATTGAGTCAACGTCTAATGTTTATACCAACACTTGTACCAAGAACAACCAAGAATGGAACACCTTGTTACATCGCTGTCTATCGTGTGGTGTGTGTACGCGAACAATTAACAAATATAACAGTGAATCGGAAAATGGCAATTGTCGGAAACTTGCAACACTTACCTTAAAAGCTCTCTGAAGCCTGGGGCATGGTATCTATACGGTGCCTATTTCGCGAAGCATTCGAACAGCAGGGGGAATTAACAAGAACCATTAGTGTGCCAGTTAGGTAAAAGCTGTAAGACGTCATGTCCTCGTTCGTTGTTTGTGATAGTTTCACAATGTATTAGGCTTTAGTAAAATGACTCCTTCGAGTACAACATTCACCTACAATCAGAAGACACGCTTAAACGCACACAACGAGCCGTGTAACGTGCATAATCAAATCAAATCGTGACATTTATATTGCGCCGTTCCAACAATCGTTGCTCACGGCGCTGTACAGAATGTTCGGGAAAACAGATAAGTTTTAAGGTTTGATTTAAAATCAGTGTGTGTCATTCTTGTTGCAGTCAGCTTTTTCGGCAGCAAGTTCCATAGTGTTGGGGCTGCCACGCAAAAGGATCTATCACCCCAGCGACGCGATGCACGTGGTACACATAAATGATTGTGTTCACTGCAGCGCAACAATCGAGTTGGCTGACGTCTGTTCAAACATTTGGTGATATACTGTGGTGCACAGCCAGTCAGTGCTCGGTGCGTGAGTAGAAGTATCTTATACTCTACTCTAACTGCTATTGGCAGCCAGTGCAGCTTCATCAATAGAGGTGTGACATGACAGAACTTCCTGGCGCCGTCGACAAGGCGGGCCGCCCAGTTCTGTACTCTCTGCAACCGTTCTAGTTGTTTCACAGGCAGTCGGTGGAGTAATGCATTGCCTACGTCAAGTCTGCTGGTAACAAACGCATGTATGACTTGTTCCGTCGCTGCAGGCGTTAGATAACGTCTTATTCTTGCAATATTTCGGAGATGGAAAATTGCAGATCTACAGACAGCAGTCACGTGCGTCTCCATCTTCATCTCGGCATCGAACTGTACACCAAGGTTCCGTACATTCTGAGTTACAGTGACCAAACAGTCTCCAATGCATAGTGTGCGCAGCTCAATGTTTTTTAGTTGTTGCGCAGAGCCGAGCACGATGACTTCTGTCTTTGAGTCATTCAACTTTAAAAAGTTTGTCACCATCCACGTCCTGATCTCCGCTACACATTCTTCAATACGGACGACAGCCGCAGCAAATTCCTCTTGGTGTGGTTTCACTGGAATGTAGATTTGAGTATCATCCGCGTAGAAATGACATCAAATTGTACTTGCGAATAATCTTAGCAACTGGTGCTACATAGATGGAGAACAGCTGAGGACCCAGCACGGAGCCTTGTGGTACCCCTATACCAGAGGACGAGCAGGCGATGTAGCACCATGAATGTGGACAGACTGGACTCTGTCTCTTAGGTATGACTTAAACCAGTTCAGTGCATCTTGGACCACTCCGATATCATGTGAGAGTCTATGCAACATCACTTCATGGTCGACGGTGTCAAACGCAGCCGATAGATCAAGGAGAACCATGACGATAACATGCTGATTGTCCATTGCGTGCAGGATGTGATTCTGCACACAGACAAGGGCCGTCTCAACGCTGTGATTCGGCTTGTACGCTGACTGATAGGGCTCACAGAGATCGTGCTCTGACATGTGAGCTGACAATCTCGCAGCAACGACACATTCTATTGTCTTCGATAGATAGGGTAGATTTGACACGGGTCGGTAGTTATTCAAAACAGTTTTGTCTAGACTCGGTTTCTTGAGTACTGGCCTGATGTGCGCTTCCTTCAAGTGCGAAGGCATTACCCCCGTTCTCAGAGACAGGTTAACAATTGTCACGAGCACAGGTACAACATCGTGCGCACAGTCTCTAAGAAGCCATGTCGGAATGGGATCAAGTTCACAAGATTTCACTGGCGATGACTTCAACAACATTCCAATTTCAGCCTCAGTGGCTGGCTCAAATGCAGTCAGCAGACACGTCTGCGGTGCATCATCAGCAGAGGCATTTACAGTGATGACATTCTGATTCAGTTCAGACCGAATTTTCGAGATCTTTTTTGAGAAGAAATCCGAGAACTGCATTGCCAGTGTGTCAGACGAGTCACATGGCGGTAGTGGTGTGCCATTATCAGTGTGTAGGAGCTTGGCAAATATCTTGAACAGCTGCTTCTGGTCACCAGATGCATCAGCAATTTGATTCGTGTGGTATTCAAGTTTTGGACGGTGCACAGACGAAGTGACGAGCTGGCGCTGGAGGCAGTAGGCAAGCCTGTCAGACTCCAGTCCAGATTTTCTCCATGTTCTTTCCAGTTGTCGTCTAACACACTTTTGCGATCGTATGCCATCATTATACCACGGCGTGTGTGGTCGTACAATCACTGTGCGGTTCTTTAACGGTGCTTGCTTGTCAATGATAGCCGCAAGAGAAATATACACACGCACGCACGCACGCACGCAAACACACTCAATCACACACTTGCACGCACATACGCACCTACGCACGCATCTACGCGCGCGCGCGCCATACACGCACACACACACGCACGTACACACACACACACACACACACACCACACCACACACAGAAGCACAAACGCAGGCAGGCATGCACGCACTCACTCGCGTACGCACGCGTGCGCGCGCACACACACACGCCATGACGTCATGCACAACATGGTATACGTATAAGTACGCATGCAGAGACGTCACACACTATCATACATGTGGACACATACATGCAATTACAAAATATAATTACACCACCATACACAAAATAAAGGAGCATTGCGCCACTAAAAAGAGGATATTGCGCCACTATGGAGTCCCTCAGAAGAAAATTTTAAGAAGAAGCTGATTATGACGCCGCTATGGTGCAAAACATTGAGGGGTTAGAAAAAGAAAGCAGAAATCTATGACCAGTATCGAGGCCAGCTTCACCCCGGGCATTCGGGGAATCGAAAACGAACATCAGTCGTATCTGGCGATACCTCACAACAGATGCGACTAAATCACTTGTGAACGCTTTCGTCATATCTAGATTGGCCTACGGGAACGCGCTAGTGGCTGGACTACCACGTGACCACATTCACAAACTCCAGCGAATCAAAAACATGGCAGCTAGAATCATCACGTTCATTTGTGTGTTCAGATGTCTGAACGGGACGGCGCCGCTGTATCTTGCCAACCTGTTAACCAGGCACTGTCCGAGACGCACACGTTCATCTGAACAACTTTTGCTTGAAGTTCCACGGTCGAACCTGGTCAGTTTCGGGGACAGGTCCTTTCGTGTGATTAGACCTCGACTACGGAATGCACTGCCCATTGCTATCAAGTGCAGCAGAACTCTGTCGGCATTCAGAAAGACACTAAAGATGCACATGTTCAAAGCTCAATATTGCTGACATTTTTAACATTTAATTTCATTTGAGGAAATTGTACTGCATATCTTACTTTTATACATATAGATATATTATTTTGAGTGCATGTATCAGTATTTATTTATGTATGCGTGCGTGCATGCGTGCGTGTGTGCGTGCGTGTGTGTGTGGGTATGTATGTATTGGTATGCATATATATAAATAGAATAATAATAGGTCTAATTTATCTAATTTTATGATTTATAGTCTTTAATTAATAGTTTTAATATAACTAACTTAATTTGTTCTACATTTTATCTGAAGTTTCTTGTTTTGCAGGTTTTATTAGTATACGTTGAATCGCCTGATTGAATTTTATTGTACAGCGCTTTGAGCTGGATATTGCGCTCTATAAATATTAAATATTATTATTATTGTGACTAACCATTATTATAAAAACGAGGAAAAACAACCTCCCAACGTGATTAACTACACTATTAGTTCAGGTTAGGATATTCATACTGATAAAGATATATTTCACATTACAAATTAAACTTAGTCAGACACGTTGATGCACGACAAAGTTGCTACGTGCCATTTCATTGTTGATACCTTGAAAAATAGTTCACGGGTGAAGACAGCTGATATCCAAGGTACAACAGATGTTTTTGTCAAAACAAATAGGCCATGGGCCAGATATGCCTCTCGTATAACCCCCCACAACTCTACCAACCCATGTTTTTTTGAAGCTTTGGGGTCCCTTGAAGATGATTTCAAGTGGTAACTGTGAAAAAGTTGGGTCGCACTACCCATTTCCAACCTATCTATATCACCCACACCACAATCGTCATTGCATAATCATATATGTCTCAATATGTATTTGTAATATGTCAAATTCTAATTAGCATAAAATAACTATACCCCATTCTCATTCGTGACCGCATAGATGACATCATTTTTTTGTCAAATATATCAATTTCTCTTGATCTCATGGCCTCTTTAAGATCAAAATAATAATGCATAACACTCTGCAGCATCGTATCTTTGATTTGATACCAGAATTGTCTTACACTGTGTTACAAATGGATTAGATATGATGCTTCAAAGATAACCGTAGTGTCGCGGATCAAGTGACGAAAGCAAAGATAACCATGGATATGGATGGCATACATGTCAAAACTGTCTAGATTATGTGTGTGTTTTTAGGTATACATTTACGTCATATTAATTTAAGATGCATAAAACAAAGCACTACATATTTCATATAATGTACATGTATATTAGCTTAATGTGGTATCCAAAACTCGTGAATTAAGATGTGACAAATGTCAACAGCACAGACAAATCGAAAGCCAGTATCTCAAAATATGATAATTCAGTTTAAAGCGAATTACGTATGTATGACATTCATTTAGATGGTAGCCATTGATAAAACAAAATGTAGTTAGATGCCAAAAAGTTATTCACATCTTAATTGTATGCAATGACATACAGTATCTAGGTTGATGTACGGACACTTGCCAAACATTGATAGCTACTTAACCAATTACATTAGCCACATTTTGATGCTCAGTCATAATCACTGTCACTGTCAGCATATAGTTCCATCCCATCAGACATGTCCATGTCAGACTCGTCATCACTATCAGTGTGGTCGGGGACTAGCTGGGCTATATCAGCCAGTTCACTTGGCAGCACATCTTCATTATACCAGAGTGGCTCAATGCTTCCATTACTGATGTTCCAGCCATGGTTTCTGCTTACCTTGGGGACGTCAGGCTCAGGAATATGTGCTCTCTTCCATATGCCAACTTGATAATTGACTCTTCTGTGCCCGTCCAAACGACACTGTAATAGCCCTTACAGGGATGAATAAAGTTGTATTGATTGATTGATTGATCTTCTGACATGCTGGGTGAGACTGCGATTGCATGATGGTAGATTGGCCATATCAATATCACCTGAAGGAATAACACGGTTATCCTTGGCACACAGCTCTTTGATACGAATTAGCCTGAAGTCATCAACTTTTAACACCTTTGATGCTTTACCATTTATCATTAATCCTTTCTTCAGGTAGGTTTCATTTACCTCCCAGCTTCTTGAGTACATGAATGTATTTAGGAATATTCAGTAGATGTTTCACTGGTTTCAGTTTGCCAATCCCTCGGAAAGCACTAATGTTGTCACATCCACTGAAAGCACACAGAACCACCGGAGCCGTACATTTGTCTTGGCCGAGATCAACTCCTAGTTTGTTGACATCAATCAATCTTTGTTTATTTCCTACATTAGTGTCAAACAAGATGGTGATGTCTCCAATTGATGCAGCATAGTGCAGAAGAATGAAGAAGTTGTCTGAATATGGGCTCTTCACACGGACCTACTCTTCACGTAATTAACATAGGGGATACCTCTTGAGTCAGTTTCCTCCTGTGATGACTTCAGAAGGGGCAGTTCATGGGTCACTGTCGTCCGGCCATCATTGGAAGTCAGCAGAGTGGCATTCTCCTCATATATGAAGATCACTTGTCTTCCATGCAGTTTTGATGCGTATCCATCACTCTGCCACAGCTTTAGAAGCAGTTTGATGAACTGACACTTGTTTTCACCATTGGACAAGAATGATTTCCAATCAGGTGGCCTCTTGGTTGCCTCTCCTTTTAGAATCAGCTTCTCTCTAGTGTGGCCGACTCCTTCAGGTTCAGCGACCTCTCCTTTTTCATTGTTTGAGATGGTATTTCAGGACAATCACCAGATTCCCCAGAATGATCATCACTGCCAACTTCCTGTAACACGATGCCATGAGCTGTGTGAACTGATCATATATTTTTCCTGTGAGATCATCCAGAAGCTGTTCGAAATTAAAAAATTATGAATGGAATACCGTTGGTCCTGGTGGTGACCTGACAACCTGGTTGGAGAGAAGAGTGGATGACTACATAACAGCTTCAGCTAGCGCTGTCTCCAGCTCCAATGAAAAGACTAGCTTTCACAGTGTCCCATTATATTAAGGAGAATTACCAGTCCTTCACATTTGAACATATGACGCATGGACATGCTCATGAAGATGTGTTTTGGCAGCTTCCAACCAACGGGTTGTTGCCCGGCAGATGTCCTGACCAATTGACAGAACAAGTCTCTCTATGCGGGATGATGTGGGAGCTGTCTTCCCAGTTATGACATAACATAACAATGTTTGGAGTGTAACTTGTTCGTGTTCGTTTTAATGGCGATACAAAGGTAGGTATGCAATATCAGCAGGTCAAAGCAGGTAAAACTTATAAGTGATCATTATCCACCTTAAATAACATTTTAACTTATCGACATATGTGAAGTTGACCTGAGGTATTCGTATAAGCTGCAAATGAAACTTAAATAATATAATATAAGACTTGTGATCTCCGCATACCATGATGAAACATGTAAGAAAACTAATATTCCAGCTGCAAACATGTACCTAGATACTGCAAAAGAACGTAAATGACTTATAAAACAACAACATTATAGTAACTTCTTCATTACATTTTAAACAATCCATTGCTGATGGAGTACAGTGTGTAATAATTAAAAATACCCTGGGTTACGCCTCTTGATCCGCGACACTACGGTTATCTTTGAAGCATCATATCTAATCCATTTGTAATGGCAGAAAAAAACAGTTCTAGTATCAAATGAAAGATACGATGCTGCAGAGTGTCATGTATTATTATTTTGATCTTAAAGAGGCCATGGGATCAAAGGAAATTGATATATTTGACAAAAATAATGATGTCATCTATGCGGTCACGAGTGAGAATGGGGTATAGTTATTCTGTGCTAATTAGGGCACATGCCATAATAGTAGATATTTATTGAATGCTATTATAATGATCAGCAGATGAAAACCTTCAATTTGACGTATTACAAGTACATATTGAGACATATATGATTATACAATGACGATTGTGGTGTGGGTGACTAAATACCACGCGACATTGATGAGAAATACGATATTTCAGGGTACCATCCAATAGGTTGGAAATGGGTAGTGAGACCTAACTTTTTCACTGTTACCACTTGAAATCAACTTCAAGGGACCCCAAAGCTTAAACAAAAAGATGGGTTGGTAGAGTTGTGGGAGGGTGCACGAGGGACATATCTGGCCCATGGCCTAAAACACTGCAGACGGATTCAGTTTAAAATGGATATGTCTGCCGCACGCCTGCAATGATGAATCAGGCGTGATGCTGCGCGATTAAGTACAATAGTATTAAGGATACTATAGTATTATTAATAGCGGTATGTGACGCATAGTATGGTGTAATACTTTGTAAGTGTTAATAATAATATCTCTTGAAGAACCACCTGGAGCGCCGCCGTGGGGGGCACACACCGGAGAGACTACGGTGTCTGCGCCATCTAGCAGTAGCCATCTGAGGAAGTTTGCTGAAAGCAGCCGAAACGATACGGAAAAAAGGTAAACTGACTGCGAAATAAGTAAAAATATCATCCATAAGGTTAGGCTTCCAACGAATTCACAGTCGATGGCTCGCCATGTGTCTCGATCTCCATTGGAGCCCCTCAAGGGTGTGTGCTGTCACCATTTCTATATGCCATGTACACAAATTCTTTTAGAAGTACTTGTTCAAGCTGCCACTGTTTCAAATATGCAGATGACACTGCTCTTGTTGGTGTGATCTCAAATGACGAAAGAGAGTACTGGAGCAACGTAGATCGTTCTGTATCATCGTGTATGGACAACTACCTTGAGTTGAATGTTGTCAAGACCAAGGACATTGTAATAGACTTTCGATCAGGTGTACATCATCCCAATCAATAAGTCAACATCAAAGGGCAAAACATTGAAATTGTTCATACATACAAATATATTGGTACTACAATTGATGACAAGCTAAGGTGGGATGATAATACAATGTGACTCTATACAAAAAAAGCCAGCAAAGATTGTACTTCCTGAGAAAACTCAATGCAATGCACGTTGACAGAAATAACCTGTCTCTGTTTCACAATTCATTTGTGAAAAGTGTTATGACTTTTGGACTTATTTGCTGGTGGGGAAATCAATCGGTAAAAAACAGAGGGAAACTAAATAAGCTATATACCACTTCTTGCAAGATCGCTAGATGTTGTACACCTGAAACCAGTTTCAACAATTGTACAAGTCGAGAACCCTGCAAATGGCAAAGAAAATTTTATCTGACCCCACCCACTTCTTACACGACTAGTATGACCTTCTCCCCTCTGGAAGGAGGCACAGAATGCCAACTGTACGAACTCAGCGTGCCCTGAAATCGTTCATTCCATCATCTATCAAGTTCCTGAACCAGTCATAGATACATCACATCATTGATCAATGTTATAGTTGTCTTTTTATATTGCCATATTGTTTTAGCATATTTATTTTATTATTTTAATTTGTTTAATTTATTTACTATTGCTGGCACGTCATGACCGAATGATTTCCATGGTTCATGATTGTACCATTATCTATGTACAACACTCAGTATTACTAATTAGCAACTGTCTGCATACTTGATTCTATTATGTACATACTGCAATGTGACTTAAATACTATGTTTAATTATGCTCCCTCCTCAGTGCAAATGTATTTCCTCTTAGTGGACAAATAAAGTTATTATTATTATTTCTCAAGTATTACAAGCCGTGCGGTATGTTATAGTGGCGCCTTCTAGCGGATAGTTTTTAAAACACTAGAGACGATGTCTGAATATAGTTATTAGCCTCAAATTTGCTTTCCGTCCACATGTTTTGTCTTCAAAGTCTGTCAGATTATAAATCACCCAAATAATTCAAATATGATGTTAAAACATAGCAATACAAGAAATGGCATTTCATTCGAATGGGGAATGTCTATTGCGGCAAATGAAATACCGTTAAAGTCCTAGCCTCGATTATCCAGGCACCGCGAGATGGGAGCACCGTAGGGCTCCCGTTCTACCGTCTGGAACGAACGATTGGTCATCAGACTAACAATAAAACTAAAAGTTAAGTAAGAAGTAAGAGTCAACTTATGTAAGTTTGTGCTACGCATTGGAAACTTTGGTTATTGTACTGATTTATATTCAGCAAGATTCAATAGACACAGTTTCATGAAACACTACTACGTTTATTTCCCGCACTCACTTCGCTTCTGTAACAGAGAACTGACACTTCTTCTCGTTCGTGACCTTGGCACCTTGGAGTCTTTTGAGAACAACCCGGATGCATTCATGTGTTGACGCTGTATCTCGCCAAATGTCATCCATATGACACAGCACTCCGTCTATGCCTTCCAGAATAGTCGACACCCGTCGCTGGAAGTATTCTGGTGCGATCCCGAAAGGCAATCGGTTGAAGCAGAATCTGCCGAATGGTGTCATGAATGTTGTCAGTAATGCAGACTCTACTGATAACGGGACCTGCCAAAATCCAGAATTTGTGATCAGTTTGGTGAATATTCTCGCCCCTGCCAACTGTCCTAGAGTATATTCCACAGATGGCATTTCGTGACGTTCACGAAGTACGCTTTCGTTGAGCTTCGTGCAGGTCTACGCAAATCCTAACATCATCTTTCTTTGGCACTACGACCATCGGTGCACACCAATCAGTAGGATGTTCGTTTCTCGATATCACTCCCATTTCCTCCATCTTTTTCAGCTCTTTCTTTGTTTAGCCGTCAGTGGCAGGGGTACTCTTCTTGGTACGGTGATGGCGAAAGGCTGGGCATCTTCCTTCAAAGTTATGGTGTAAGGACCTTCCATCTTGCCTAGTCCTTCAAAGAGATCCGGGAACTCGTTCTGGTAGTCATTTGTGCCTTCGACAGACTCAATTCTTCTGATCAGCTGGAGTGCCTCTATTGCTGAGTTGCCCAGCAATGACTTCTGTATCCTTCTAACAACGTAAATGTTCTTGGTTACTGCCATGGTTTTCCTCGAAGGACGGCTGTGAACATGCCTACCACTGTTAGCACGCTTTCTTGACACTGTTTTGGCCTTGCTTGCCGAAAGAGAGCTTTTGATTTGCCATGGTTACTATGTTTCGGTCTGGCCTATACCTCGTCAACATCATGGCGGACTCCTTCGTACTAGGGCAACAGTTCTGGGTAGTCCCCTGCTGACATTCGTGTAGTGGTGTTTGTTGTAATTCGTAACATTGATGTTTTTCATTATCAACAATAAACTCTAAACTGTTGCCTGTGTTGTCATTTTAAATTCGTTGGTTCTTTAATCTGAATATCGTAAAATAATATGCAGGACAGACTTGGCCTGAACTAGTATATAAATAATTGCCATGCATTACAGCTGCAAATGTATATCACTCTTTTAATTTTGTTACTATATGGACCACCAACTTTTGTGTGCGACCACCAACTTTTGAAAGTTGAACGTTCGACCAGAATGGGAGAAAAACAACCTGGCCCACAGAGACATCAATGATAGATAAGACATTTGGCCCTCTGGAAGACCTGCGGCGTAGAGCGGCCTACATATGAGAAACCGGGATTACAGTATGTGCGAACGCCGAAGAAGAAGAATAAGTACGTAATCTGATTGCCATTCGAAGCGACATCTTCAGATCGCAACTGCACAATGAAGTCTCTGGGTTATAGGGGTGAACCTTAACGGAAACCCAATCGTTTTTATTATTATGTCATCAGTTCTGTTGTTTAACATGTGCACGTTGGTGGCATTTACACGAACTGTAGCTAAATCGTTCTATTCATTTATCGTCCTCTGTCAAAAAATTAATTTGTTGGTGCCACACTCTGCTGTATCCAGCCACGTGTCTCCATAAATGTCAATGTCCTTCATTGTCGTATGCAGCTCTCCGAGTTTCAGTCCCATGTCTTCTTTTAGTGGGCTTGTGAATGCATTAGGAATCTAAGATGATCTGTGTTGGCTTCGTTTTCTATGCTCTGGTTTCCACAGGATGGCCTTACACCAGTTCATCATTCCGTCTGTAGCAGCAAAAATGTTCCTTTCTTTCCAATAGTTTGTATGTGGCGTTGTTTATTTCACAGTATATTTTGGGAAATGTTTGAACTGTGAATGGGATCTAATAGAAACAAGTTGCGACGTCGGCTGGTTGTAGCTGACGATCGCACGGCTGTTCTATAATAATCGTACACTGAAATTGACTTTTTTGTTGGTGGATAAGCAATTGAAGGAATTCTGCCAGCATGCCACCAAACCTTCAAACCATTACGGCGATGTGGGACAAGTAATTGTGTGGTTTACCGAAATACGTAACAGCGAAATGGGTTTCCTCTCCTCAAAATCATATGGTGCGTTTCGTATCTTTCCGTCGAAGAAGTTCGCCAACAATTCTCCCCGCCGTTCGGTTTGTAGTCGGCCGGATCGATTAACAAGCAAAAAACAAACCCACCCACTTCGACGTCATCGTTGAGTGGTAGAAGTCACGTGATGACACTCCCGCACCATTGAACAACTAGTGAACCTTATAATCATAACAACAAAGACAAGAGACAAATATATCCGTACATTTTATTGCTGCTATATATCACCTGTTCATGGGAATGAGGACATTACGTGTAACTGGTTATGCGTTATTGCCGAACCTTTTATAAATGATGTCATCACCAATAGTGCTTTCGTCGATGCGCAGCCGCGCCACTTCAGCTTACGCAAGCGCAATCTTCAAGGAAGGAGCTCGCGACCGGAAACGAGAGTGACGCAAACGCTAGTTCCAATCAGTTCCACTCACTCACTCATTCACTCACTCACTGTCCCACAACCAGGCGGTCGTTGGGGCACCACTGATGACTTGACAGCTCCACTCCTGGATGTTGCCTTCCCACCTCTTCCTCTGTCTCCCTCTCTTTCTTCTTCCTGGCACAGTGCCTTGCAGGATGTTTTTGCAAGGCAGGTTGATCTAGTAATATGACCATACCACGTTAACTTTCGTTTCTTGACTGACGTCAGGATGTCTTCAAAGGTCAGATGGCTTGTTTGATTATTTTGCCGATTTCTTTGTTGGTAATATGGTCCTTGTATGAGATGCACAGGATTTTGCGTTAGCATCTCAACCCATGGTCTGGATTCTTCTTTGCAGGTCTGCTCAAATGAATGGTCCATGTCTCGCAAGCATAAAGGAATACTGACATCACAAGGGAGCGCATCAGTCTGATTTTGGAGTTGAGTGAGATGTTGTTGTTGTTCCAGATGGCATGTAGTCTTGACAACGCTGCTGTTGTCTGTGCAATCTTGCATAGCATTTCATGTTTAGACCACTCATCTGTGCTAATTGCACCCAGGTATTTGAATATGGATACTGTTTCAAGATTTTGGCCATTTGCTTTGATTTATGTCTTGATGCCATTGGGGTTGTTGGTCATCAGCTTGGTTTTCTCGGCATTGATCTCCAAGCCATATGCTGCAGATGTTTCATCAAGGCGCTCCACGAAGTTGGTGAGTTCTTCACTCGCCAATCCATCAATATCGTCTGCAAAACGTAGCTTGGTGATTGTCCTGCCTCCTATGCTGACTATTCCAACATGACCTTCCAGTGCATCGGTTATTATTCTCTCGAGGAAGATGTTGAAGAGAATGGACGAGAATAGACAGCCTTGTCTGACTTTGACTGTTGTGCGGAACCTTTCGCCTATCTTGCTGGTGTCTTTGTTGTAGTGCTGTTCTATGATCCTAACAACGTTAACACTGTTGTATTATCTCATGGTCACCCATAAGGCTGCGTGCCATACCTGTCGAATGCTTTCTTGACTTGCCGCTCAATTCAAACATAACAAATGAATGATCTATATATCATAGATCATACTTTTAATATCCTACTAAAGTATAACGAGGCGGATACTACTGCCATCTCAGACTAACAATAGGACTAACCAAATTGGAAACATACTAAAGGAATTTTAGTTGTTAACATTTTTGTCAATATATATGTATATATATATATATATATACCCTGTATACACACACGCACGCACGCACGCACGCGCGCGCACACACACAAGCCTACCTGCCTTTTTATTCCGGGAGATTTATTAGCGGTTCAGCACACCTCCGGTGTCGCGCTGTCTGGGATCGTAACATCGGAAGATAGGGGGAGGGGGTGTGGTGTAGGAGATTTTTCACCCAAAATTCAGCGGTTCGCCGTCTCGAAGAATCGAAGACGGGGTGTGGGATGTGCTGTTAAAAATCCGGGAGATTTGCATGTATTCCGGGAGACCGGAAGATACAGCCAAAATTCGTTTGACTCCCAAACAATACGGGATTGTTGGCAGGTATATCAATAGTTTCTCTGAGGTCCTTTTCTGAGGTTATGGTATCGAGCATGTGACTGTCTTCATTGCCTTTCTTCGGGTAGTATCCATTTTGTCGGTTTGGATGTCTTGTTTGAGGTTCTGATTGTACTCCACCTATTGATACTTTCTGTCTCCTGTCACAAGGGTATGTGCAACCGAACGTACAGCTTAGTTCTTTATCCCAAGACGTTCAACTTATATTATTTGAGAAGACACTGGTGTGGGATGGTGTTGAATGCCTTTTTTGCAATAGAGGCAGATTATATGTATAGGTATGTTGTGCATTAAGATCTCGATCCAAACATTCAGTTCTTTCAGCAGATTTGTGCTCATATGCGGACCCAGGTGGGGGGGGGCTGGCGGGGAGTGGGGGGTGTGGCACGTGCCCTTAGACCTTTGGAATTTGATCGCGCTATGCCTGCACTAGAGTGATGTGCCCCCTGGACATTTTAAATGTGCCCCTGTTACGTACCCCCTAGATATTCTGAAATAATGAACGTCGCCGCGAAAATAATTTAACCCCCCCGTCTTCCGATTCGACAGCGCGACGGCGGAGTGGTGACAGGGGAGTGGTGGTGAAGCTCCGGCGGAAAATCTTCAACAACACCCCCCCCCCTCCGTCTTCCTATATCAAGATCCTACGACGGAGTCGTGCTGAAGCTCTAGCCCAACCAACCCAATATGAATTTGGTTTGGCCGTCAGTATTATTTTGTAAATCTCAAGGGTTGGTGCAATAGGAGGTTCCCCCCCAGACTACCCTCTCTGGATCCGCCCCTGGTGCTTGCGCTTTTTCCGTGAAGCCATGATGCTGCTCACGATCCAGGTAGTGTGTCTTGGTGTGTTCCGTGAGCTGCTCAACAATCATTCTCTGTTGATGCTTCAGTTGAAAGGAGAGATTCTGTAGGTACACATAGTTGTTCTGTCATATCATTCAGGATTCTTGTGCAGATGCCATCAATGCCTGGTGATTGATCAATCTTCAGTTGAAGAAGACACTTCTTAACCAGCTTCATTACCTCATTACTGTTAAGAGTGCTTCAGAAGCTAAGCTCTTTGAAGGAATATACGAGATGTTGGCAGTGCATTATTTTGTTAATTAGCTGAATAATTGGTTTAGAAGAAATGTTGGTTTTATGAAGTTTCGCGATTGATTTGAGTAATTGTTTGTTTGTGTGTGTGTGTGTGCGCGCGTGTGTGTGGGTGTATGTGTCCGTACGTGCGTGCGTCTGTGTATGTGTGGGTGCGTGTATGTGGGCGTGCGTGCGAGCATGCGTACGTGCGTGCATCCGTACTTGCGTATATGCGTACATGCGTAGGGCCTACGTGTACCGTACCTCATGCTTGAACAGTTGTCCTACGCGCCATTCCGGTATTTGTTATGTTTCTAGCGCCGGTTTCATGAAGCTTGTATATTTAACAAGATTGCCATCCAGAGAATTAACTCTAGGTGGCAGGTGGACAAGGAAGCCCTTTGGCTTATCGAGAGTCCAACCCTTTTATCTACATATATCCAGCCCTTCTGAGGTATGTGTCGATTTTATTTTTAAACATATTCACACTACTAGCACCCACACAATCATCAGATAATCTGTTCCATTCATTCACAGTCCTTTGTGAAAATGAGAACTTTCTCACGTCTAATCTACACTGCTCCTTTACTAATGTAACTTCATGTCCTCTAGTCTTTCTATCTTTCTTAACTGAAAAAAACATATTTCTATCAATATTTTCATAACCATTCAATATTTTAAACACTTCTATCTGATCTCCTCTCAATCTCCTGGTCTCTAGTGTTGTTAAACCACATTCTTTTAAGCGTTTTTCATAACTAAGATCCCTCAGTTTTGGTATCATTTTAGTCGCTCTCCTCTGTACTCTTTCTAGCATATCTATGTCCTTCTTGCGGTATGGCCTCCACGCTTGTATACAATATTCTAAATGAGGCCTAACTATTGTTTTGTACAGCGGTATTATTAGTTCTTTTTCTTTATATGCTATATTTCGCCTAATCAATCCAAGGATTTGATTTCCCTTTGAAGCTGCAATTCCACACTGCTCCGAAACCTTCATGTCAGCACTAATTGTCAGCCCTAAGTCTTTTTCTTTTACAGAAGTACTTAGTACAGTTCCCCCCATTGTATATTCTACATATTCGTTCCCATGTCCTGTGTGGAGGCATTTACATTTCCCAAAATTGAACAACATTTGCCACTTTTCAGACCATTTGATCAACCTGTCAAGATCATCTTGTAAATGCTGTCTATCCCTGTTATGTTGCGGTGGTGCTTTGATTAGAACTGTACATGGCATAGAAAGTGTTATAAGTATTTATTGAATTAATACAAACAGAATAACTCGCTGCGCGCCATCGTGACACGTACTTGACCCCGTGACCCCGATGCCCAGTGTCGCTGTCGGAGAATGTCCCAATAATAAATATCAATATCGTGACATCCTCCCTCTTTTAACAATAGGAACGAAACAAAACAGAACTATACAACACAGGCGCTACTGCTGATAGTCTGCTAAATACGCCGGTGGCCTGCGAGCACGTGTCTCTCTGCGCGTCGGAGATGGGGTGACACGTGCTGGCGTGACAGGCGTCAATTCGACATCTTCACGACACGACGCGTCTTCATGAGTTGGCGAATCGTCCGGAGGTGCCGAGTCTTCCCAACTGGGCGACTCTTCCGGACGTGACTCTTCACGGTGTGTAGAAGGCGCCGCGCGTGAACTATCAAGTAGCGACGCCGGCAGCCTTTCGTCGACGACCCGTAGAGCTCGCCGGTTGCGCCTGTACACGTGACCGTTGATCAGCACAGCATACGAACGATGGGACAGCTGCTTCGTGCATTCCCCAAGTGTCCATGTCTCGTCGCCAGGCAACTTCATCCGAATTGCACTGCCCAGTGCTATCGGCGCCAGGTAATGTGCCGATCGGTTGTATTGTGCACACTGCGCCTTTTTGTTTGCGGCTCTGTCGCGAGACACATTGACGGCGAGTTTAGGTTTCAGCATCCTGCGTTGGGTCGGTAGAAGTGTTCTGCAGCGGCGTCCGAATAACAGTTGTGCCGGAGACGCGCTGTAACCTTCACGGACGGTGTTCCGGAAACTCAACAGCGCCAACTGGATGTCGTCGCCATCATCGATTGCCTTTTTGACGAGGTTCTTCACAGTGCCCACGGCCCTCTCGACCTGACCATTACTCTGGGCATATCTTGGACTGCTGGTTATATGCTCTATGTCCCATTTCTTCGCAAACTCCTGGAACTCGCCGCACGAGAACTGCGGGCCATTGTCCGACATAAGAAGCTCTGGTGACACATGACGCGCAAACTGGGATCTCATCGCGTCGATCACACACTTCGCGCGCGTACTTGACGTCAATCTCATCAGCTCGAAGAAGTTTGAATAGTAGTCAACCAGGACTAAATAGTGTTGGCCATGCAGTTCAAACAAATCGGCGCCAACCTTAGCCCACGGCCGCCCAGGAACATCATGAGGCAGCCACGGCTCTTTGCATTGATCTGGCCTGTGCGAGTTACAGACGCTGCATTGACTGACGTAATCGGCAATTTGCTGGTTCATCAACGGCCAGTAGACGGTGTCCTTCGCTATACGTATGCAGCCCTGTATCCCTTGATGCGATCTGTGAATAGACGAGATGATGTCCTTGCGCAATCGAGCGGGAACCACTATCCTGGAGTCTTTGAACAACAGACCATCCTGCACCGTCAGTTCGTGCCGCACACTGTAGTACGCTCGAAGATCCAGATCAGTGTCCGATTTCTGCGAAGGCCACCCGTCCACCGTCACCCGGATCAGTTTCTGCAGGACACGGTCCTCACCGGTGGCTGCTTGCAGCTCTTTCAGTCGGCTTGGCGATACCGACAACCCTTTCGTCATGTCGATCTCTGCGATGTTGACGGCGTGGACACTCGGCTCGCCGGGAATGTACGCTCTGCTCAGTGTGTCGGCGATATGCATATCGATCCCACGTGTATACGTCACGTCCAAGGTGTACCGCTGCAGACGCAGCATCATGCGCTGTAGGCGTTTCGGTGCAGTTACGAGAGGCTTTCTGAAGATCGCTTCCAGAGGCTTGTGGTCACTCTGCACAGACACATTCTCTCTCCCGTATATGTACTGGTCAAATCTCTCGCAGGCGAACACGATCGCGAGAAGCTCTTTTTCTATTTGGGCGTAGTTTCTCTCGGTCGCCGTCAGCGCCCGAGACGCATACACCACCGGAAGTCCATCTTGTAGCAAACCCGCCCCGAGACCGCTGTCTGATGCATCGCACTGGATACACACTGCCTTCGTCACATCGTAGTATTGCAGAACCGGCGTAGTTGTGAGGGCCCTCTTCATCTCATTGAACGCTTGCTCGTGGATATGTAGCCAACTCCATTCAATCTCCTTGTTCACGAGATGTCTGAGCGGCTCAAGTATCGCTGATAAATGTGGCGCGAACTTCGCAAGGTAGTTGACAGTACCAAGTAGACGCTGCACCGCCTTGACGTCTTCCGGAACCGGCATTCGCACGATGGCCTCGACCTTCGTAGGGTCCACCCGGAGACCTGATCGCGTCAGAATATGTCCGATGTACGGGACTTCCGTCAACTTCAACTTCATCTTGCCCGCGTTCAACCGTAAGTTTCGCTCTCTAGCCCGCTCCAAGAATGCTCGCAGGTTCTGGTCGTGGTCAGCCTCCGCTTGCTCATCAGTAGCACCGCAACCGACGATCAGGAAGTCATCGTGAATTACTTCAATGCCGGCCAGGCCTTCCACCAGTTGATTCATTGAGCGCTGCCAGATTTCCGGGGCTGAGTTTATGCCAAACGGCATCCTCAACAACCGGTATCTGCCGAATGGCGTGTTGAAACAGGTTAGCATGCTGGACTTGTCTTCTAGCGAAATCTGCCAAAACCCGTTTTTTTGCGTCCATCACTGTGAAGAAGCGTGCCTGTTTCATTCGAGTGCTCACCTCCTCGATGGCTGGAATCGGGTAATGCTCGCGCCGAATGGCAGTGTTCAGGTCTTTGGGGTCTAGACACAGCCTGATTTTCCCATTGGGCTTCTGCACGACAACCATGCTAGACACCCAGTCGGTGGCTTCTGTTACGGGTGCTATGATTGCATCGGCCACCAGCTCGTCGAGTTTCTCCCTCAGCTGTTCACGCAGTGGTACCGGTACACGTCTTGGAGCGTGCACTACAGGCCTCACAGACTCGTCAATCTGGATAGTGTACGTGTCCTTGAGCCTGCCTACGCCCTTGAAGACGTCTGCATACTCGGCTAGCACGTCGTTCGCTGTCAGCCCTGCGGTGGTCGCGCAGACACTGTAGACAGAGTCAAGAGAGTCGCAGTCATGTATCTTCAGAAGCCCCATGCCCTCAGACGCTGCTAAGCTGAGAATTGGCGTATACTTTCCCTGGAGAATGTTTCGATTCGGTGTTTGACGCCTCGCCTAGTGACTAGTAGCTTGCATTGGCCGAGAGCGGTTTCGCGTGCTCCTGTGTATGTTACAATGACGAGTTTAATTGGCCTCAGATTCGCCAGCGATCTGTCCCCTGTCGCCCTCACGTACTCATCGGGCGGCAGCACGCAACAATCAGCCCCACTGTCTATCTGGAACGGCACCGGCACGCCGTCGTCACCCAAGCCAAGTGTTATCATCGCCCGACGTCTAATGCCCACACTGTTCACTCTTAGTGTTCCAACACTGTACTCATCATCTGATGCTGACGCCTGCATTTGTCTTATGCTTTTATTGTGGCATTTGCTTTGAAAATGATTCTTTTTTCCACACTTCCGGCACTCCTTGCCGTAGGCTGGGCAGCTTCTGGGACCGTGGTCGTACGGACAGTTCTTGCAAACCACCCTGCCTTCTCTATCTTTATGACCTTGATCGCGTCCGCGGAATCTGTTGGGCGCCTGCACGGTGCACACTGCCTGATCACCTGACATGGCGTGTGTCTGCACTACCGTTGCTTCAGCAGCTTGCACCATTTCATACGCTCGTTCGAGAGTCAGAGCATTCTCCCGCAGTAGGCGTTCGCGCACTTTCGCATCGCGCAAACCGTGTACGAATCTGTCCCGAAAGATTTGGCTGGTCGTTATGCCACCGAAATCGCAGCTGTCTGCAGCATGGCGTAGCTCTGTCATGTATTGCGCACCGGACTCTCCAGCCTCTTGGTTTCGGCATTGAAATTTGTACCTCTCAAATATGGTATTTTGTCGTGGGTTGCAGTGCCCTTCAAACTTCCGCAGGACGTCTTCCAAGTTGTCTTCACTTTCACCATCCGCGTATTGAAAGGCGTCATACACTTTGACAGCGTCATCGCCAATCACCGACAGAAGTGTACACACTCTTTTCTTATCTGACGCCTCGTCGATGCCGGTCGCAATTTCGAACCGATTCCACATTTTACGCCAAGCCTTCCACAGAATTGCGGCCGATTTATCATTGATGTTCAACGGTTTTGGCGTAGGAATGTTCGACGTTGCCATCGTTGACGTTGTCAGATACGGTAGGCCAGAGTACAGCAGTGCCAGCGAACACTAAACAGTTCCGAACACTCACCACAAGCGATAATGTCACAAACTGGGCGTTAGCGGTTCGTGTACATACGCACTGACACCATGTTATGTTGCGGTGGTGCTTTGATTAGAACTGTACATGGCATAGAAAGTGTTATAAGTATTTATTGAATTAATACAAACAGAATAACTCGCTGCGCGCCATCGTGACACGTACTTGACCCCGTGACCCCGATGCCCAGTGTCGCTGTCGGAGAATGTCCCAATAATAAATATCAATATCGTGACAATCCCCATCACTTTTAATCCTTCTAAACACTTTTGTATCATCTGCAAATTTCAACACCTTGCTAGCTATATCATCGTCCAAATCGTTTATATATATTAAGAATAATATAGGTCCCAGTACTGATCCCTGTGGAACCCCACTCAAAACTGATTTCCAGTTTGAAGCCTCCCCATCAACAACTACCCGTTGTCTTCTGTCAATCAGCCATTTTTCTATCCAGTTAATTATACCATTTCCTATGCCATGGGCTTTTAGTTTAAGCAGTAATCTCTGATGTGGCACTTTGTCGAAAGCTTTTTGAAAATCTAAGTAGATGATATCTACTGGTGATCCATCATCTACCCACTTAGTGATATCTTCCAAAAAACATAACATATTTGTTAAGCATGACCTCGCTTTTAGAAACCCATGTTGAGATGGGTTTATCAAGTTATGTTTAACAAGAAAATCCACCATGTGATCTTTAATTAGTCTTTCTAATAATTTACAAATCACCGATGTTAAACTAACTGGTCTATAATTATTTGAATTGTTTCTCGAACCTTTTTTAAATAACGGTATAATGTTTGCTTCTTTCCATTCTAAAGGAACCACTCCCTCTTCTAATGACAAGTTGAAAACTGTTGCAAGCGGTATGCTAATTTGTTCTACAATTTCCACTAGTAGTTTGAGTGGAATACCATCCACTCCAGGTGATTTATTTTCCTTCATAGCCCTAATATGTGCTCTTCTGACTGCGTGTTGCGTCAAAACACAAAAACAAACTTTAATTGCAAACCCATTTTTACATTTTACTAGCGGACGGAGAGGTTTGACCAAATTAACGCAAAACTACATTGCCTTGGCCTAATAAGATATAGTTGTACGCTTGTTCGCCAGGTGGCGCGTATGCGGAAGTTTTAGATAACAGTTGGTCGGAACCATGGCGCTAAGCCTGGAGTGGCTCCTATATTGGTTTAGAATATTGTGGATTATAATGATTCTGACGAGTGAATCACGGAGTAAAAAAACACAGACGTGTAAGTATACAACTGTTATTTATATATGTAACATATGGAGGAGTGTTGCGCGTTGTGTTATATATAATGTCACAAAATAAACAGGCACCTGAGTGCGGTTTCACGGCAGCGAGTGGCTAGGGCCGCGGTCAGCGTAGCTTGTTGCGGCGGGGCGATTCAAAGCCGATGCCGTGTTGGCCTCGTTGGCCCGTTGACCGTAGCTACTCTGGTCCGATTTTAGCAACTGTTCATTGATTTCTTTTCAAGAATAACCGTATGTTGCAAAATTTGACTCGTTACTAATTTGTTATTGACGCGCGCCTGTTGATCATAATTGATACAAGTTGTCCGGCTTCTATTTTTAATATCTCTACCTAGTATCGGCTATCCAGCATTTCGACGAGTGCTAAAAAATTTTTTTTTCTGGGGGATAGGGTCACAGCTCCCTTTGACAATGTTTTATATAACTTGTTGCGCCTCTACGCCTTGGCCCCTCTCCCTTCCCAAGATCCTAGTTCTAGATCTTAGTCTGAGATTTACAGGATATATATATATATATTATATAATATATATATATATATATATTGTAACATAACCACTGGGCCATAGATTTTTATTGGAATTGGTGGGCTTATCATGCCATTCATTCATTATTTCTCATCGACTCGTACAATATTACAATTAATGCATTGCTTCAATGTAATATATAATGCGGTCTGTCAGTGTCAGACTTATAACATTATTGCTTTGGTTGTTCATGTCACTTTCTACATTAGGCTGAGCCCGTGTCCTGTTGGTTTCCTATCAGCCAGGACTTGTGGTTAAACTTTCACTGGATCTGTTGGGCTAAAAGTCAGATGGAAGATTATTAAAGTGTAGAAATATAATGAATTAAACGAGATATGTAGTATAGACTTTGTTCATTCCTATTATGTCATTCAAAGCATACAATGAAAATGTGCATGGTGTCAGACATATTAACAGAAACTGCAAAATTGCAAATGATCACCACAGGTTGTGTTCAAATTTGAGACAGATAATGGCAATGGATTGGAAACATTGTGTTATAAATGCCAACTGGGTAATGTACTTGTAGTCTAGACAACGTGGACCACAGAAGAAATAGAGAAAAATTTGCCAATGTATATATTGTTATATATATATAAGCCTATGGGCAGAATCGGTTGACCGCTCCATTATGAGAGATAGGATATACTTATTGATATCATTATTGATATCATTATATGTCTGGATATACTACATACACTAACAGTTCAAATTTAAAAATAAAATATATCGTCTAAGCAATCGGCAGTCAAAACTTTATGCAGACCGGCTCTGGTCTGCTTAAAAATGGCGGTCTGCCTAAGTCAGTCCCTTATGCATATTTGGTCGATGTGTGCTGCTGTTAGGAGTAAATATATATATACAGGTTTAATACTGACTGTGGAATGGCACAGATATGGTTGTTTTCGTATAAAATGGCCAACATTTAGGCACATCACAGTATTAAGATAGGAATCGTAGATCTGGAATCAATAATATGATCAGGTTCTACTGATTTTATAGGAGGCAGACAAGCCAGGAACTGTAATGCTCCTAATGCCACTGCTCAGCTGTGGCTTCTTCCAAGCACCTGGTACTGATTGCGGTCTGTAACTGCACAGTGCACACGCAGTGATTAACACAGAACATCACTTATTGCCGCTAGGTTCATCATAAACACAATATTATAAAATCAAGACATGACCAATCTGGAAACGTACAAGATGGATCCAGTCGCAGGTGCACCGGAATGTAGGCTGCGCTACATTCAGACAGTGGTTGGTCTAGAAACATGTGTTTGCGGGGGACGTTTAGAGGATAATTGAGCAATGCAACTGCCAGATGTCTGCTTGCTATGTGATTGATGCGAAAACATAATGGTCGATTACCCAAAAAAAATTGTTTTACAAGGTTAATGAGGCTTATCACGTTTTTTCATCATTAATACTTATTATATTCTGTTACAATGTTTGTCTAATCATTTGATTTGAATCAAACACCATTTGAACATTTTATGATTTTAACAAAACTTGATATTCTTAGATTCAATTTACACACATGGAGTAAAATAAACCTTGATATTCCTAGAAATTGTCGTTCTTTAAAACTTGTGAAATTCTATATCGAACTAAGTCCAGTTCTTCCAAGGGACCATTCAATGTACTTAGAAATATTCATTCCAACCCAGCTTTTATATGAAACATTCAGCCATACTTTAATTACCGCACAAAGGCTATTCCTTCAGATGTAACTACCATACAACCTTATAATAAGTAAAATACAGAGCACAATTATGTAATTAATCAAAATTCGGTTGACAATTGCACAATACATGTACTTATTATCATTATATATTTATATATGTGTAATTTATGGATTTTGTCACTAGAAACTCTGTGTGAGTTACAAAACTAAATCTAGTTGTTGTTGTAGGAGCTATTCCTGTTCTTTACACTAGTTGCTCCACAGCTATGCCAACTTGGGAATTTATTATTTAGGAGCTCCCAGCCATGAGAGATGTTCCTTGTCTGTTGATGGCACTCAGATAGTATACCAGTGCTGTCTGACACACACAGATAAGTGCTGACAGTCTTCACTGCCTGAAGCTGGTCAACAAAAGAGCACTTCACTAATTTGCTAATTGACATCTGCTATCAGCTGGTGACAATTTAATGGCACAGTAAAGATCTGTCAGATACTTCCATTAGCACATGGTGATAGAGTAGGTATCAGGTAGAGTAGTTAAAGCAAGGTTAGACATGTATGTATAGTGTACTGTTGGGGCACACTACATAAACATGGTTATTGTTTAGTTTTTCATTAGTTCTGCATGTGCAATTCATTTTTCTTGCGTTAGGGTAAATTTATCAAATCTACATACTGTAATGACCAGTTATTTTCGGACTCTTAAAATAATTAACCTATGATCAGTTGTTCAAAAACGTACAATACACAAAAAGTAATTCTCAGGTACACCGACTGAATATTTATGTACACGAATGAGTTCTGACTTCATACCAACCCCGTATTACAACCCCTGGAATTAATAGGACTCTGTAACTTCGGGTGACAAATAATAATTTGTGTCTGGCTACATAGGAACAACCAGTTATATTTACAGAGGTATACAAAAACATAAGGTACTCAGAAATAATTATTTTTGTAAATTTAAGAAGAAGAAGAAGAATTTGTTTTATTTGACCCATACATTTCAAATAATTCATACAATACATCCATATCAAAAAAATTAAATAATACAAATACATAACCTTATAGTAAACATTGCATAATGTATGATAAATAACGAAAAGTAGGGTCAGAAGACTCCTCTAAGACTATGGTAGTCGCTATCGAGGAGCCACCTTTTAGTGTGTCTTGAATACATGCAGCCATTATGGTAGCTAGTATTCAATATAGCTTGTTTGTGCAAATTGTGTTTTTTGTTTTGATAAACTCATCCGACAGATGGCAAAATTACTTTTGACGAGGTGTGATATGAAAATGAGAAATAGCCAAATTGGTTGGGTGCATTTTAAGTGAAAATTACCCGTTATAATTTTTTTATTAACATTAAATGCACATGTACACGCGAGCGCACACACACACACATATATATGATAATTAGTATTTATAGTAACGTTTATATATACTGATCTAAACATTTTCACATCACCACTACATTAGTAAACTCGTGATATTTTTGCCTAAAAACCAGCGTGTGCAAATTTCAGTGTGCTCAGCAGCAGATAGAGCAGAATTAAGATATCGTGTTTGTGATAGCCTCGTGTAGAAAATGTCACTTTTTGCAGTTTCAGACCTCCCAGGAGATTGCGATCTCGCATAGTAAATTAGTATGTTCAACTCTATGTTGCACTTTTATTAATCAGCAATAGTAGTTTTTTCCTGACTACGTCGACTAGCACGTGGGGCGTCGGGTCAGTTACATCTGCATTTCCGAATTTATTGATTTCTGACCACAGTAAAGTCCAGGCCTGGGGTCAGTTACATTGCTATGTAATCTATTACTTTGTGTCCTTCCTATTCATTCTCTTCCTATTACTATTAAATTTTTCATCGGAACATTTTACGATATGATGCACAGTACATGCATAAATACAGTAAGTACAATTGTTTGACTCACAGCCTCAAGAAGTTAAACAAGGCAGGTGAATAAAAAATCTAACTTGCCATTTATTGATACCCATGCCCAAAATATTTGAAATCATATTTGAGAATGTCAAGTACTGTCATCATCATCATTAGGGAAGTATTATAAAGTATAAAAAATCAAATATTTACAACTAAATATATCTATATAGTATATACCGTATTTAGCACAATCTGCTAACTACATTGAATAAGGATAGAACATATATATGTTAATTTTATACTTAAATACCATACTGGAATGAAAGACAAAAGCAATAGTCAATGCCCCATAACTTGGTGGATTATATTACAGTCTAATTAAACCACATTGCTCTACTGCTGCTTGGTGGACACTTAGTTATTCGCTCAAGTACAAATACATTAACCCATAGGATTATTTGAAAAGTGTAGTTGGCAACTTGGCTCTTGGCAGTACTGGCTTTAAAGCAGTGAAAGCCAAGTTTAATCCCTTTGGTCAATGCAGCAGTCACACTGTACCAGTCAGTGTCTCTTGATATGTAAATGCTCATAAAACTCTAAGGTAAAGCTTCATGAGGGTCATGCTGAAGTTGACAAGGGGGAGCAACCATAAAACCTGGAGAAACTAATGGAATCTACAACCTAATCAAATGGAATTGTTATAATTATAGTTAAAATTTGATTGAAATGTTCAATTGTAATATAAAAGCAATAGGTCAATTACTATTACATTGCTTCCTATTACTATTACATTGAGTTTTTGTTATTACGTCATTGTTTGTAATCGTTACTATTACATATTACTATTACCTCAGGCCTGATAAAGTCATACCATTTTTTCAGCATTTGCTCCTACTAGTGGCAAAGTTTTTTTATGGGACATTTGGCATGGTGATAATATGCTGACTTTGTGAACTGAGACAAAAACCAAGTGGGTGTGGAGGGATGTTATGCGACAAAGTGGAAGATTTCTGTGATAACTGGTAGCCCATTCAAACAGTTACACGCATCAGCAGTGATGCTATGACAAGAAAGTGGGGATGTTTTCTCATGTAAACTTGGTGTAGATGGCTTCAGTACATTAAATCAAAATGTGGTAGCTGGGTATTGATGCTTTTACAACACGTTGATAGGCAGTTATTAGTTATTTAGTATATTGGAAAGTAGATTTACTCTGTGATGAACTGCAATGGAATAATAGTACTAGCAATTATCTAAATTATTATTAATTATCATCTTTATCCATACTTAAAAATTCACATACATACAAAAAAATTCAATTTTCCATAGAAACTTACATGTTGTTAATGGAATGAATGTTACTATTTTATTAAAACTGGTCATTACTTTCTATATATGAATACATTTTGTTTATGTAGCAAATGTGGATAGTGTCATTAGCTAGTACTAGAGGTGAACAAACAGTTGAGCTTATGAAATTGTGCAATTTTAAAGATTATCAGGTTTATCACTAGATCAGAAACATGACAACAGTTAGCATCATACTTGTTTAAATATATTTGTCCTTGGTTACATGGACAGCTTTAACCGGACTCTGGAAACATTTTGTTAATTAAATACTTTAGACTGCCATGATTCATTCACTTGACACATTTCGAAGTTAACAGTTTTTCAGCTTTCAATCGAGAGTTTTATGCATCAGGGCAATATGCAGGCATTTGAATGTATTTATTAAGGTACTGTATAATATATAATCTTCTTTCAACCACGCACCTTTTCCTTGTAGTGTACTTGGCAGGGACCCAGGGTATCATTCATTAATAATGAAATATGAGCCAATATTCGAAGGCTGGGTCTGCAATAAGCTGCTGGCAGAGAAACTGGATATTTATTAGCTAAAGCGGCTTTTGTTCACGCGGTTCCACAATCCACCGTAGTAGTATAAGCAGACCAGGTTTAGGGCCTCAAGAGGAGGTTTTTCTAAGCCTTATTGCAAACATAATTCATATCTTTGTTGCATTTTCATTTAGGACGTCCAATCTTCACCTCATTTATGAGGGTGATTTGTACAAGTAATGTCAGAAAGAAACCCCAACTGCCAGATGGTGGGGCTAACTGGATGACTTTATCTGTGAATACATACGACTTATGTTTATGAGACTTCTGGTGTAGTATTTTGCAGATTATTTTTGTGCTGATTCAGGTCTGTATTTGCAGGCAACATTGTATGAAAGTATACTTTTGCTCAAACTGGTATGGCTTCCTGGGAATTAGAAGTATGAGTCAGTTGCTGCAATGTGCCAATTGTAATCCCAGTTGAGTTTTGCGATGTATTCTTGTTATGGCCACAAATCAATTTTGTCATAATCAGACAGCCATGTGGTATCATTTATGTTCACCAACCACATAGATTACTGTCTTGATTGATTTGATTTATGTCTTTAAGCAGCCAATTATTCTTTCTGCACACGTGAAGATTCATAAAAAAATATCTATGTTTAGGCATGAAAATACATAATTTAATTTATTGAAACTGTCAAGTCAAGATAATTTAAAGTAGTACCAGAAGTACGTTTTATGATTGACAGCCTTGTGACAGGTGTCATTCAATCAACATCACAGGTCTGTTTGTTTCTGCAGTACATTGCATGTATAGACTAACTAGGGCATTGATGGCTCTCTATGACTGCTGACATATTGCCACAACATTTGGCTTGTCTTAATCTGTAAAACCCTTCTTCGCAGTTTCTAGTACACCCACTTTGGCCCAGCTGACAGCTTGCTAACTACGAGTAGTTTCTAGTTCCCCACACGTGTGGTAAGCATTTCCTGTGAAGTTGTGGTAATTACTATAAAAAGTACTACCATTAAAAGTGCATAATACCAGACTATCAGTTTCTCTATGTAAAATAAAACACCGTAATAAACCATATGATTTTATGGAGGCCATCTACAAAATTAATTATGTAGGAAAGGAAGGGGTGACCAAGGAGAGGAACAACCGATGCCATTTTTGTGCCGAGACAGATCTAGAAGACCCTAGAGGGACAGAAGAAGCTCTACCACGCATTCGTAGACCTTGAGAAGGCATACGATACAATACCAAGAGAAATGGTACAGTGGTGCCTAAGACAGAAGGGAGTGCTGGAGAAGTTGGTATGGATCATACAGTGCATGTATGAAGGTGCACTGTAGTTAGAAAGCTGCACAACGATACAGTTAGCTTTGAGATAGGAGTGGGATTGCACCAGGGCTCAGCGTTAAGTTCAGTATTCTTTATCATCGCACTAGATGGGATCAGTGAGACTTGCAGAACCAGATTGCCAATGGAGACCTTGTATGCAGATGATGTGACCCTCACTGCGGAGTCCGTGAAGAAACTGGAACAAAAAGTGCAGAAGTGACAGGGAACCCTGGAGAAGAAAGGGCACAGAGTCAACACAGCAAAGACGCATGTTCTAGTCAGTTCGAGAGGAGTGACAAACAGCAGAGTCAAGATAGTGGACATCTATGGAGAGGAGTTAAACCAAGTCACCGAATTCAAGTACCTAGGATCTGTGATACAGGTGGACGGAGGCTATGTAATTGCTGTCAAGGCAAAAGTGAAGGCTGCCTGGCAGAAGTGGAGTCACTTGTGACCGCAAGTTACCACACAAGCTAAAGGTCAAGATCTACAGCACAGTGGTTCGGCCAGCCCTTATGTACGGAGCGGAGACATGGGCCCTGAAGAGAAAAGAAGAGCTCCTTATCATGCAAACTGAGATGAGGATGATCAGATGGGCGTTGAACAGCTCGCTCATGGAAGAGAAGACAAATGAGGAGGTGCGAAAGCTGGCAGGAGTTGAGGGCATAGAAGAGAATTTAAGAGATGCCCGGCTTCACTGGTATGGCTGTGTCCAGAGAAGAGAGGAAGAGCACTATCTGAGAACAGCAGCAGACTTGCCAGTCCCTGGGAACTTGGGAAGAGAAAAAGAGGGAGACCAACAAAGACAGTGTGAAGAAAAACATGGAGTTGAGGGGGCTGAAAGAAGAAGACGTGCAAGACCGGAAAAAGTGGCGATGACTCCTACACTCCATGCCGACCCTGTGAGGTATAATGGCGATGAAAGAAAGGAAGGGAAGAGGGTTAACATTGTTTGTTTAACAGTTAACTCTAAGCTTAAATATGCTGAATACTTACAGAGTAGTTAAATAGCTGTTCTATACAATACCAAAGGACCAAGGCAGTCATTCTGCATAAATAGGAGAATCAGGTCTAGAACTGGTGCATACTGCTTACAGGGGGGAAGGATACCATAATATTATTCTAAGTTGTTCATTTTATGTTGCTCCAGTTCACTCAACAGGAGTACACTGGTGGATATTTGTGTACGAATAGCCTTCATGTATTAATTGCAGCATGGCTGAGCAGTTCCCAGGGAAGTTGAGCAGGTCTGCCAGGGAGTAAAGTGAGCACTTTGAGCAGGCTGGATACTACACAATATAAGAACTTACCTTTTTACTTTTTTTAAACATGCAGTATGCCATGAGCATACGCAAGTCATGTAAGGCTATATGTATTGGGAGGGGACATTTTTCTATGATTTTAATGTGAATGTAATTTACCTGTCTGTGATCCATACATTTAGTATCCCCTTGAAATTGACTGAAATAATAAATAATTTGATGATGTCTTTGAAACTGAAAGTAACATTATTTTGTATTTCTGCTTGCAGATTACATGGACGGCAGTGACTGCGATTCCAGAAAGTTAATAGGTGGCGCTACCGTGTACTCACACATTGGGAAAACATATAGCCACCACATTGACTGCCGGATTACATTTAAGGCTGAAAAGGAAGGCTGGAAGTTGCTGATTCGACTCGTTCATCTTGATATACCCGATACTTCGTATAACCAACTTTGTAATGATGCACTTTACGTCTATGATGCAAAGGATATATTCGGCCATCCAATGGTACGTGGATCAATTTGTCGGTTTGGTTTAAGACTAATGTTGGTTCATAGCCTCAATGATTTTACATTAATTATTAAAAATGTCTTTATTCAAATTATACATTTACCACTGTTCTCAGTATTTAACTACAGTAAACTCTTTTACATAATGTGTAGAAAAATTGTATAACGAGAACGTGACATATGTTAAAATTAATTATTTGGCAGTACTTCCGACCATTCCATATCGCATTACCTGAACTGGACATATCTGGTCAAAATGCAATTAATATTTGACAGTAATTCTATCAGTGGGGCATCATTACTCCAGACACAGTGGGGCCTTGGAAATAAGATCACCTTTAAGAAAGCCGAGCTCTTCTCTCAAGTGTGTCCAGGGTTAATTAATTATTAATTTAATTAATTTAATATCAGTCATTTGTGGACTGGAAAAGTGGTCATCTTGTGGACATATATTGGTTAAATTAGACTAGACATGATGGTGCATTGGATTTGGTGTAACGGTTCCTGAGATTGTGGGCAACTTCACAAGACTCGTCTGCTGGATGACTAGATAATCGGGCATGACTCCAGTCCATTGTATTTAATTAAAAAATATGGTGGAATGTTGAAACCAAACTTCCAAGTATACATATTCCTCGACCACTTCCAAGTCACCACCGTTGATGGTAATACTGGGATTGTCTGTCTTGTGGTTGCTCCTCATCAATTTGGTTTCCGATGTGTTAGGCAGTGATTTCATGTCTTGTCTGTCTCCGTAGCCAGACTCTATTTATGTGTGTATATCCATTCTGGCACTCTTTTTCACTTCTTTGTTATTCTGAGAAAATTCCCTGGAAAGTCATTCTTTAAGACTTGATGATTTTGTAGTGAATAGTCGCTTCTTTATTTCCTTCCTTTGGCCTATTTTGTCCCAGGTTGGTGTGGAGATCCATTTCTCTTTCTTTGATCTTCTGTATCCTAGCATTGTTTTCCCTGCTTGCTCCATAGCCATGTTGAACCTGTGTATTGTCATCTTTGTTTCCTCCTCCTGCAGAATACTATTTTAAAGCTGTTTTTTAGAGCAATTATGCACTGTTGCTTCATTTCTGGGTTCTGTAGCTACCACCAGGTGCAGTGTTCTCTCTTGTTTCAGTTTCCGTAGCTAGTCTGTTTTTACGGGGTGGGGTCGCTAACCCCACCCCCAACCCTCCTCCTTTTCCCGGGCTTGGGACCGACAGGAAGCTCTTATAGAGAATACCCAGGTGGACTTTTCTAAATAATAAGTGGTATTTTAAAATCTAGTTCTAGGCAGGGCTTTTGTCAAGTATATATCAACACGGTCACGTACAAGTACAATAGGTCATACAGGTACATTTTAGGTCAATATTCAATTTAATTCAATTTAATTCAATTCTTTATTTCTAGTTGGATAAACAACAAAGTAGATGTTTATAGCATATATATATATATATTCCCCTTATAAATTAAAATAAAGTAGCTTTAGAATAGACATGTATACAAAATAATGAATTTGAACTTCATATATATATAATTCTAAGAAGTTCATTTGGAAAGGGGAAAAGTTGAAGCACACTTTCCCCCAACATCAATTTATATGTGCATAATATAAAGGTCAATATTTGAAAACATGTCTATTCTAGAGCCACTTTATTTTAATTTATAAGAGGAATATATAACAATAGTAATACGCTTTATTTATACACTCTTATTCCTCAAGAGTTATTTGTCATACGTGTTCATGAAGGGTTTATCTCTCATTGTATATGTGGTGAACCATATATTTGATTTGTGGAAATGTGCATCAAGTTGGAAGACTAGTTAAATAACGATTTGTTTCAATGCACAGCGATAAATTTAAAACTCACGTTGATGTGAGTTTTAAATTTATAGTTGTGTATTGAGAAAAATTGTTATTTATGTATATTTGATGACCCCATTCAAGGGCCCACTCGGTCAGGACCTTTACTGCTGCGTATTCACACCACACATCCCAGGTTTATCTAAATACAAGAGAAAGACAAGATAATGTTGCCTGAGATCAATAAAAAATGGCATTCAGTCCTGCTGTGGATGAGGTCTCTGATATGACTGCAGGCCTCCCCTCCCCATTAGAGAGTTTGTCAGCATTCACTCAACTTGATTGAATCTAATGGCATTTTTATTGCTCCACACACCTGTCCCTAAATGCTGGCTTGCTAACACACCAACCCATTTTGCATCACAAATATTTGGCAAGCACTTCTAATGAATACAGAACTGTTTTGTGAACTATCAATAAACAAGAGCAATTACTTGCATTGCGCTTCTTACATTATTGAAGACAGGTAATAGGTTTGTGTTTTCCATAACTTGTGTTTTCCATAACCTTGACATCTAATCAATAAACCCAGTGACTTGCTCAGTGACTTGGTGTAGTCTCTTTGAACCATTTATATTTATAAGCACCTGTCTGTACTGAAGTGGTCTCAGCATAATATACAAAATGTTACTACTTATGGTGAGGCAGGTATTTTATAATGAAAACAGTGCATACAAAATGAGTGAATGAACTCTTTGTATGTCTCCTTTGAAACAAAAAGTAGGTAACACATCTGAATGTATTTCATAGCATCTCCAATGGCCGGCAGAACTTTTTATAGGCATTTCAATTGCAAGGGTTTGTTGCAGGGGTGATGTGATAATAATTGTAAACTAATATGGATGCTGCTAAGTTTGATGATAATTCCTTTGCACTTCCTCATTATAAAATAATTAATTGATATGTATTGTGAGCAAAAACACTGGTATAGCATGGTTTTCACTGGTCAGGAAATATGTATACAAATCATGATCATTCATTAGGCACATGTCCCGTGTAAAGAGCACAAATTACGGAGATAAAAGGCAGTTGAGAGATGTATATATCCCTCTCCCCTTGCGTATTTGGCACACGCCTTGCGTGTTTGGAATGTTCAACCATTTCTTAGCGATGCAGCAAGTAATAGCATTCCGAACATCGTGTACGGAATGAAGTGACACAAGTTTTTATGCAGTAACCAACTGGTAAACACAACCTCAGCTTTGGGCTTGCTTCCAAATGGCCGACACATTGAAGAGGGATCAGTTCTGGTTGAAGCAGGAAAAGGTGCCAGGTACAAGCAGTATTCAAACATTCCTGCCAGCCCATCAACCTGGCTGTTTTTGTCTGACGGACTTGACACATTACTTGCTTCCAATGTTGAGTAAATTGGGTACATTGCCACTTGTACGAGTGCTTTGGGACTCATTGCCACTGGCTGCCACACCTTCATCTGTTATCTCCTCAACAAGAAACAAGATTGCAGTCCAGAGCAATAGACTCAGGGGGCAGGTGGACAAGGAAGTAAATTGCTAAGCAAGAGTTCAGTGGTTATTTGCCTGTTTCTAACCTGTTCTAAAAAGAGACAGTTTTTAGGTTTGTTTTTAACATCTGGCACACAACTGGAACAGGAATGGCTAAGATCAAATAATGCTGCCTGAGATAAATAAAAGATGGCACTCAGTCCTGCTGTGGATGAGGCCTCTGATATGACTGCTGGCCTGGCCCTTGGAGAATTTGTCAGCATTCACTCAACTTGATTGAATCTAATGGAATTTTTATTGCACCTCACACCTGCCCCTAAATGGTGACTTGCTATCTATTACCCAGAGTGCCTCTGGAATAATTGCTGCTTGGGCTCCCATGGAACATATAACAGGGTCTGACTAGACTCCAGACAGATTTAGGAGCCTGTAAATCAGGCTATGGATTTGCACCTTTGAATTCAGGGATTTGGGCAGTGTGTCTGGGACTAGTGTTTGTTTCCGAGTGTTATTAGTGTCTGCGATAGTTTATGTGCTCATATATCTTGTAGTGTATTTGTTTTTGAGATTTGAATCCTTTGAGTGTGTGTTAGTAGCTCTATTGACACTGTCTTTCTCTGTGACTAGTGTCTGTTTAATGTTTGCATATGAGTTGTTATGTTCAGTGTTTGGGAGTCTCTGCTATTAGGTTATAAATGTGAATTATACGATGAGTCTTTTATTTATGTCGGTGATTATTGTTTCATTGTGTTTAATGTCTAGTGAGGTTACTTTTGTGTAATTAGTATTTTGTGATTGTTGTGCGTGTTTATGACTAGCAGAGTTGTTGTTAAGAGCCAAGACCCGGGTAAATTACCTGGCTTTGGCGATCTACATACCCAGCTATCGAGAACAGAGATGGGAAGTTTTTTATTAGCACTGGCATTCGAGTGCCTTTGTGTTACAAATTGTGCTGTACAGTGTTTATAAATGTGGAAAGAACACACTGAGGTGTAAAATGTAGACAAATAGTTAGGCTGTAGTTATGATATATAACGGCAAAAAAGACACAATGAGGTTTAAAATGTCGACAGATATTTAGGACTAGTTATAATATATAACAGGTGGCATTGAGGTGGGCTTGGTTTCTACACAACTTATTTAAACAGATTCACAACCAAAGCTACACGCTACAGATGGCATGTGGACTAGGTAGCTTTAGACTTATCACGAGGCCAACAATTTTCACCTACGTATAAGCCGCCCCATCAGATATTTGTAAATTATATTTTTAAACATGTTCACACTGCTTGAATTAACACAATCAACTTGTTATAGATTCATTCACAAAGTATCTTATTTGTATAGTGATATATGTAATTTATGAACTTTTACCTATGCCTAGCGAACACAATGTTACAATCTTGTTATGTTGAAAATAACATATTGATGTTAATAATAACTCTTGTTTTGCATTAAAAGAAATGATAGACTGACATTGCATCATTATTAACTCAATGAATAGGGGTGGAAATTCTGCCAGCAGTTATTGTTACAATGGACATGTTTTATTTATAAAGGTTATGGTACCACTGTGAAACACTTCAATATTTTGTACATTTTTTATAGTTATTAATATTATGAAACCAACTTATGAGCTCTTGAGGAAATAACCCTCCTGTGTTTTGACTTGGAGCTAGATAAATCGTAATGATTCCTTGATGCATGGATTCCATTTCCACCACAGTGGTAGGAGAATGAATGCCCTCATAACATTGTATACAGATAGCAGTGTCTGTAAACTCAGAGATATGTAGGCCTACATTGTATGTTAACTGGATGCTGTTTGTTTTAAACAATTTACACAGATGGAACTTAACTTACATAAGTTAAAAACACATTGTGTATCATTTAATAGTATTGCATCATTCATATTATATATTGTTGTATCCATAGACTAGTGGTCCGCAACGTGCTGTCACTTGGTCAGGGCATGTTATGTGGTCCGTGCTGTGGGGGTCATGGTCCCTGCAATCAGCACACTTAACAAAAACCCTGGCTAGTGTATTAGTATTTGTGTATACATTGTACATTAATTACATAACTTACACGTTGTACATACATGTATGTGTTCTATGGTTTACATAAACAAATTCTACCTTCATGATGTAGATCTGTGTGTGTGTGTGCGTTCGTTCGTTCGTTCGTTTGTTTGTTCGTTCGTTCGTGCACCCAGTAGACATAATACAATGGTGTTGTACACCCAACTTGCATGGCTGACAAAAACATGAGAAGAAAAACAAATAATACATTTGTTTACTTGCAGTGCTGATTGATTTAATGTTGCTGCGATTAGATTAAGACTATCAGTGTAGTTGTGACAGGCCATTTGCTCAAATAAGACTTTTTCTGCACAATTTATCATTGTTACTGTCACAGTGAGATTGCATTGTGTTGGACATAGAGGATCATACATCCGTCAGTCACCATTGCCAGAGGAGAGTCAGACACATTAAAGAAATCCAGGAGGTATTTCTGTGGCAGTGCAGACATATTACATTATCTGTAACTATATTTACAAATTTATGGTGAGAAAACACATAGACCTGACATTCTATCCATATTTGGTCAATAAATGCAAACAAAACTAGATGTATTAAATCATATATATATTTTTATATACTGTACTACACTTTTTATCAGCAAACCAAATGCAGCATTAATGTTGTAAATGTAAATGACTCAGGGTATATAAAACCATTTCTTGAAAGACTACCCATAAGCATTTATTCCCTTGGAAAGAAAATAACAAGTTCACTAGTTAAATGTTTATAGGGGACATGTTGCTTGTGACACTCCACTTTGTCAGAGTCCTAAGGCTGGAAACAAGGAACACATTGCAAGTGTCACATCATTATTATTTAAGTCCCCACACTAGAAACAGGAAACACAAATGCCAGTAACTTGTCACATGCCGTAGTCACTAGGCACGAAAACAGGGAACGTAATTACTAGTGACACACCACATCATCACAGTCCCTAGACTGGAAAACAGGGCAAACATTACAAGTGACACACCACAGTGACCACACCACATTAAATTTACTGTATAATGCAATATTTCCAAGGCTCTGGCTTCAGTTCTGTAGAAACAGATCTACATTTTAAGGCAGTGGGTTCAAATCATTGTCTAGATCTTGGGAAATCTCAGCTCTGCTCCAGGGAAATCAGTGTCTGGGATGGCAGACTTTTTTTGGCTGGCGTGCAGTCGCTGCAAAAAACATTCAAATTTTATAAGAAAATGAAAGCATGACTCAGCTTACCTGATGATTGCATGCAAATCAAGTCATCTGGTAGTTATTTAAAAATAATCTAATTTAGTTGGATGTGGAAACTTGATTTTTAGACTGATTAAGGTTTCTCGGTGACCAAGAGTTGTTGGTGACGGTGTATCTACTGAAATGCTTAGTGGAACAAACAGCCACCACCACTTGTATAGTTGGTGTACATATTGTGCAGTTGGTATACATATTGTGTATGTTTCAGGCTGGTATGGGGGGAGTATGTAGTCCTGAACAAGCTGCCTCCTGTCTTGTGCAGTTGGTGTACACACTGTTTCCTGTCTTGTGCAGTTGTGTATGTTTCAGACTGGTACAGGGGTGTGTGCAGGAACAAGCTGCCTTCAGTCTTGTACAGTTGGTGTACACATTATGTATGTGTTTCAGGCTGGTACGGAGGGAGTATGTGGGAACAAGTTACCACCAGTCTTGTACAGTTCGGGACCCTTCATCACAGTGTATTTCAGGTAAGTGTCTTACTTCTTACTGGTGATAACAATTCTCAATATAAGATTCTTTTCTGCTTTCTTTCTTTGCTTTTCCTTCACACACCTTTTGCCCTATCACAAAATGTGTATTTCTTTATAGCCAGACATGGATTATGTATATATATATATAGATATATATATATATATACATACACATGTGTATTAATACACTTTAGATGACTGTGAGTACATCTCCTCTGTGGCTGGCACCGAGGTCCTCTTACCTGTTTCTATTTTCATTTGCTTCTGATCTACCAATTGGGGATATATTTGAGAAAACACAACAGTATTTATTTAGAGTTATCTATGTACTTGTTTTGGCATGCTACATTTTTCTAGTCTTTCTCCTGCTTCAGATAATTGAGTATTGATCAGTTCACCAGGTGGCACCAACATAAGCATGTGGTTTATTGCTCTGTGGGTGGGTGTAAGCTAGTTGATAAGATTTTTTTAATGTCTGTGCCAATTAATTACCATATTGTTTGGGGAAAACAAAACATTATGGATTAGTAAAGTATAAAAATATTATGGTAATCTAAAGCCAATAATGCATTTTAAAATAGATTCAATGCTGATTTAAATGACTTTAATACATGGAACGCTAATACTAACAATCATCTGACCTTGTGAAGGTCACTAAGAACAGAAGAGACATGGGCATGTTAATTCCGTGTTAACAGCTGTCTTCCTGTAGATATGTTGGTAACAATGAAGGAAGACAGCCATTACACAAGGAACTGTCGCTGGTGTCTTTAAATATAAAGAACAGTCTGATTGAACCCCGCAGCGTGCCGACTTAATACAAATAGCCTGACAGATGTCGTGTGGCCGCCTCGTTGACTTAATAAATATCTATTCAATCTGACGGCCTTGTTGGACTTCCAATGATTGGAAAAACTTGACATTTGATACTGAGTCTAGCAGAAGGAACCTAAGAAGTCTGGGGCAGGGTGGTGGAGTGGGAAACGGGAACATTGAAGCGGTCACAGTTGTAGGCAGTGGTCCCTTGACACCGGAACTCAGCGGGCTGCATTTGGCATTTGACGGGATAATGTTCCGATAATCAAATCCGTGACCAGTTATTTTGTTGGTTTCGAACGCATGGAACCCCCTATTTGTGGGTGGGTAATTTGGGGAGATGTTGCGGCTGTGTTTAGTCAGGTGCCTGTTTTAGCAGATGTTGCCTTTAGCAATAATCAGGCTGCATAAATGCTGGGATATCCTGTTTCCATGCACAACCTTAGGCAGTGAGTGGACTCCTGAAGGATTAGGAAGAGACATGTGCGCAGAGGGATGGAGTGATGATATTGGGTGCAAGGAGTGAAGAGGCCCACACCATGCAGTGGGTGGCTCTTGTTCATGGTAGTGGTGGTGATGAAGAGTTTGATCTGGTGTTATGTAATGTGATGTATGATGGTGATGATGAACAAGGGAGTGGTTCCTTTTGTGCTATACATAAAATTCACAATAAATGTGTTGGAATTTTCTGATACACCTTTGCCCGCACCATGACAATGGCTAGATCTGCAGTGATTGCCACTGGGCATGTACCATTTAGTGGTCATCAGCAAAAGAGGTGGGCCATCGTTTGGAGTTCCCCGCAGTTCTGTTTTACTGATGGTCGATGTACCACCAGTTCTTCATGGTTGTCTTTGTCCTACTTACCATAGTGGACATGTATGTTTGAATGATCACCAGCAGAGCCATGGTTGGTCAGATCCTTCTAGAACTTTGTGTTTCAGCAAGTCTTAACACATATTGCTGAAGACGTCATAACCAAATACAAGCAGCTAAATTGCTAACTCAAACGTGTACAGAATTGTTTAGCACGTGTAGTACTAAAAGCACCTAATTTCTCACCATCTCTGCCCCTACTTAGATAGTTCCATTGGCTTCCAGTTATATATCGAATACAATTCAAATTAGCTACTATCACATATCGTACCCTTTCTACGCAACACCCATCCTATTTGTTTAGTCTCCTTCATTTTTCCAATATCCCCAGGAATCCCAGATCATCTTTTTCACAACGACTTTTTGTTCCGAAAACCAAGTTTAATATCGGCATACATGCTTTTTCTGTAGCTGCACCAAAAATCTGGAATAAATTCCCCATCGTTTAAAAATCATCTGAGACAATGGATACCTTTTGTAAAAAAAAGTAAACACTTATTTATTTGAAATTGCATTCCCACCCTAACCTTCGGTGGTCCCTTGCTCTAATGATGACTCTTGCAAGGATAACCTTGTTAATGATTGCGCCTCCTGGGGATTTAGGCACATTAGAAGTTTATCATTATTATTATTATATAACCTAGACACAACTGCTTGCACAAGCCACAAACATGCACCAATCACTGCATACTCCACCACACCAATATACAACCACAGAACAACTCCACAGAGACTGCCCCGAACACCGGACAACCCAACTTCAATCACTTCATGGACACACACACTCCTCTGTAAATGAACCTTAACTGTTTTCGGCTGGGGTAACTGTTTGAGATTCATAGCGTGTGTGCGATTGGCCCCAGCGTCAGCGACACTGTCAATGGAGACTACCATGCAGAGGGTCCCAAGATGGATTCATCAGAAAGCTGGCAGGGAGCTTCTGTACAGGCCTGATTACATCACTCGTCACTCCCCTCCACAGTCCTTCGAGCTGTCATCTTCATTGTGTGCTGGAATCCCCCAGCAAAGGCACAGACTGCTCTAACAATTACAACGCGGTTATTCTGCGGTTATTCTGCGTGGCTCGCTCTGTCAGATTTCCCGGGAATGGAGAAGGTATTAAAGGCGGCCGGAGTGGGAGAGTTGCAGATTATGATAATGGACTGACTGTGTGATGTCGCAAGTTGTTTGTTCTTTCTGTGTGGTGGCGTCATGCATAGACACAACCACAACCTTGACCGTGTGACTCCACAGGAGTGTTGGCCAGTATGTAATGATTATTGTAATCAAGATCAAGATATTTTTAATGGATTTAAGTTGTGAATGGATTTAAGTTGTGAATGCATTTTAGTTGTGAATGGATTTAAGTTGTGATTGGATTTATGTTGTGAATGGAGGGAGTGGCGGGTCAAAGAACGTTATCTTATTGTTGTTACTTAATCATGCACGCATGTTTTGCGTGTGTTAGTAAACGTTTTATACTACAAACTTTTCAACAGTAATGTCACCAGTAGTAACACCACCTTTATTGTCAATGGAACTGTCACAGACTCATCGGTACTGCCATTGGTTCTGTAACTATTATGGTCACCATTATTGACATGGTTACTGACATCATTATTGTCATTAGTAATGTCACCAGGACTGTCACCAATACAATCACCAGTACAGTCACCGTATCATCACCAGCTCTCCCTGGTGTCTTCATGCTGTCTTTGTGTCATGTCACATGACATCCCCCCTGACACAACTCCCCAGATGACATTACAGGAGGAGTCACCCTCCTTGACAGATGTGTCCTACTGTTGACCCTAATGGAATTATACCACAGCTGTCCCTATACTCATGTGTTTTGGCCGCCATTTAGAAAACAATTCCTTGTAATGATGCATGCATCGCGTGACTGCCGATATCTGCATCTTGTACACAAAATTATGGAAATATCATTATCATCCCCGTGATTCGGACAAGTCGACACAAGTCGACACGCTTTGTGTCGATAATTGCATTTTTGTCGTTTAACATAACAACGTTTGACAGGCTGGTGTAGAATGTGATGACTCGAGTCAGTTTCGCTAATGACTAATCTGCAGATTCTGGTTAGCCATTATATTTCACAGTTCTGTGATTTTAGCCATATGTGTGCCAGTTTTTATGACACGGTTTATCAATTTGGAAGCAGATATTGTAATTAGGGTCACTTTGAAGAGGGAGGCAAAGTGACCCATTTTCAGGCAACTGTGTTAACTTGGTTAGTGTGTACAGTTTTGAGCCTATCAGATAATGCAATCCATCAATTGATATTTTTCTTTGTTGTTGAAGACAATCTTGAAATGAAATGTAAAATTCATGGACAATTCTTCGGACAAAGATCTTCCATGCAGTGATGTGAAAAAACTTGCAAATTAATAATGGAAACTATACCTAAATCATAATTATTACTGCCGATTAGCTGTTAATTCTGGCCATCCAGGTTTTCATTAAGCTATATCAGTCGATGTTGAATACATAGATATATATATAGTGTATAGTGAATATTTAGAGGATGCAATTAACAACAACCTAACTAAAAAGATATTACAAAATAGACAATTAAACATCAACAAATTATACTTGCTTTTATTTTAGCAAAATAGGAAGACGATTAAAAAAACCCAGGTATTTTCAATTTTGTTAACTTTGTCCACACTTAAACTTCTGAATTCATAATTGTAATTTGAAGAAATTACAGTTGTTTTTTTATTCCGAAGTAACGAAAAAATTCAACTTTTATTTTGCGGGGGCTACACCCTGCTCCCTTTTCTGTGTATCTGATGAATGACTTGTCATTTTATTAGACATAATTTAGCTCACAAGAAATTTGGTTTTATTTTCTGAATATTTAGGCTGTGGCTCATGACCTTTGTCAGTTCACTCGTGAAGGTCGTAGAATATTCACAAATGCAACATGTTTCTTGTGAGGTAAATAATCTCAAGAAAGAACACTTTCTGTACATTCAAAGTTGATGTTTTTGTTTTCAGAACAGATACTGGTGGTCCAAGAGGATCGGGGTTCAAGTTTATCATCACCGCATACAGCGATGGTAAGTGATCAGGACTCATGATGATTACCCTGTGATACTAGGTGGCACTACTAGTACTTCCTGGTGGTGAGGAAGCCACTGAATGCTCTGACAGCTGGTTTTGGTGTGATGTAATTCAATTACAGGCAATTGCCAGCTGCATCACAAGATTGTGATGCAAATGTGAATTAACTGTATCACCTTTGAAAGACTGCAGTTGGCTTCTTTCATTAAGAGAACCTCTGAGCTAGTCGGCTGAAAATGACTCCATCATGTCATTAGAAAATTACCTCGGTCTTCATTCCAAACACATGTCTACATCTCAGCTACACTGCTGCTGTTTCTGCTGGTTAAAGCGGCCTCTGCGATTGACTTAGCTCATCGCGAATGAGATTCATTGATGTTCGGATCTGTACTGCATGAATGGTTTAAGTAATATGCGCAGTTGGTTTATTAAAAGAGTGCACAGTTTTGTATTTTTGTTAAAATCATCAACAAATGTTTTTGTTGTTAGATAGCTTGTGAAAATGATGTACCAGTAATAGAAAAAAGAAATGAGTGAAATATTTAGTAGCGGATACAGATTATTTAGTTCACTCCTTGTAAAGTATAAATTGCTGCATATTTAGCTGACTGTTAATTTGAATGTACATCTGTAATGATTACTCTACAAAACATGACACCATAAATACTCTATGGTCCCTCACTGATGATATCATATGTGTGTATCCGATCATTATTTTTAATGCTGAACAATTCTGGAGTGTTTTATCTTTGATCACGGTTTCCTTATGATTTGGGCAATAGAAATGTTATTATTATTATTAACAAATACCCTTATTTTATAGATATTGTTTTAACCAATGGTCGTGGCCCCATTTAGAATTAAGGAATGTTAACTTGTTGCCATGTGATAGGCGACTAATCTTAGCTCAGCATTCTGAGATTCCAAATATGACACTGGTTTTGAGGTTTTAAGTGTGTGATTATCTCTAACATTGTCTTGGTCAAATATTGGTCAGTGGCTTTGCTGACCACTAACTGTTGTGTGATGACCACTGAGGCAGACTGTGCAAACGGCTATAATATGTGAGATATTTGGCCTGTCTGGCAATTTGCTGTCACATCTGTGACACATCGACAGCGTTGGCCACGCTGTGCCATTGTCACCTCCGCAGTCAGCCCAATGTGTCCGTGAATATTAAATCATCGGAAACATTGCATGTCATCCGGTCATGCGTTGCAAAAGTCAATATTTATACACAGTTTTACCGGATACATCTAAAAAGAAGCCAGTATTTTGGACTGTTAAGCATTGCATTATGCACATGTGCATTTGTTAGTTCTGATATTATCCCTTATGAATAAGATACAAGACAGAAAACTTATTAGTTAGGGCTTTCAAACAACTATTACAGGACTGTAATAGTTGTTTTGTTGTTGTTTTTATCCGGCCATATTGACTGTTGGTAAATTCATTGATTGCATAATACCATGATGTAATGTGTAGTTCAGCCTACAGATTTTCATTAAAGTACGAACGCTATTCGCATGACTGAATGCAGGGCAATTCTTCACAGTGGCAGGCCAAAATGGAGTCACGCCATGTAATTATTGAACCTGTAACTCTTTAACAAAGAGTTGGATCTTTGCTGGCTAAACCTGTTTTTCATGTTCTGTAAACGTCTGTAAAAACAGCTGGAATTGATACACAAGAAACCTGGAAGAATTGCAAAATTGACAACATCCCATTTAGAATAATCATAGTTGATTAAAAACATGTTTTTCAAGTATATTTGCCAACACCAGGTTTGATTCAGGTACGTGATCAATTCAGTTTAGTGATTTGCTCTGTATTCCATCTCGTTGGCTAAGCATGAAGCAGCCCGTAGCAGAATATTCTGATGAAATGTCTGAGCCTTCTGTGTCAGCATTGATGAACTGGATTTTTCTCAAAACAAACTATTCGGTAAGGCAGCACTAAAATCATGGTAAAACAATGTTTGCTATTAATTACCAGATGTAGTAAGATGGTACAATTTCAGTTATCCGAAGTCTAAAAAGACACCATATGATTTGTATTAGAAGTAGAGACATTACTGATTACTTATTGATGGAGACAAATATTTTGACAATATTAACCTATTTTTATTCTGAGGAGTCTTGTAGTGAATGAACTATTTTTAAAAACCTGCATCTATTTTACATAAAAATATATAATTAATTGTTTAATGAAATGCTTTGATGAGATGCTTTGAAGAGATGTTGTCTCAAATGAAAGTAGAAATGTCTGTCTATTCTATTGTAGAATTAACACAATAATTTACATTTAGTAAACAAATATTTCATCTCACTGACAGTCCCGATAGCAACTATGTCAGTCTTGCAACTTTACAAAAATATCATATCTGGAATTTATCATCAATTTCAAAATGAAAAAAATTAAGATACCTACCCAGTATAATTATATGATAGTTTACGTACGCATGATAAAGCTTCCATCACATCTTCAGCATAAAATTGAATCATTCTCCGGTGTCATGTGACCGTGTTGATGGTTGTCACATGACATGTCACATGACAATAATTTCAGATGAAGATGACAGCAAGGTGGTATCCATTCCGTTCATTGATAGGTGCCTCTCTCATATTTCTATTGCTCCTCTGATCTTTCTGCACAAGAAATAGTTCTCCTCAGCATTGACAACCTTTCCATGATCGTCCTACGCATTCCAGACAAAAAGGGTTCAATTTGGAATGGAACCAGTTGCTTAGCAACGCTACCACAACAACTCATGCCATGTTGAATTATATAATATATAATAATAAGTTACTGACCCCTGTATCACCCCCCTCACTTCCTCCATGCAGCCTGCCTCAGTGCATGCACTGTGGCACTTCATCGTAGATGATTGGAATTGCAATATTGATGAGCTGATAAGTGGCTGATAGTAAATCCATCCAGCCAATTGACAGTTAATTAATTGTCCACTCCTTCAACTGGCTAAGTAACACAGGAAGAGAGAGATCATTGTTTTTTTTTTCATATGCAACATTTTGTTATGTTTTTAGTGCTCTGTGCGAAATAATGATATTGTGATAATGTTGTAAGTTGCTGATTGTTGTGACATTGACCTGCTGTTGAATTTTCATCAAATCTTACAGTGTTGTTTTTGAGAAAATTAGCATGGCAGATACGCCCTATTGGATGTTTCACAAAACATACATGTATTTGCAGAGTATCTCACCTTCCTACATGTATTTATTGTATTTTGTCATTCACCAAAAAATTCATTTCTGACCAACATAACTGTTGCAGTACTCAAATATGTCCATTTCCTTCTCCGTAACTATTTTTGAGGTTCAAAGAATCCTACAAAAGGGGTTCCATCTTTAAAATCGTCTAAGCACTATTTGTTTACCCTGAACCTGGGGATAAATTAGTGATATGTCCCCACACATTCTACAAATTGGAGTGGAACTCTTCTGAGCTGCAGGTTAGAATTATATGTATTTCCTGTACATGCGTTAATAATCACCCTGACCCAGTCCTGTATGCAGGAAAACATTTTTACTACCGGGTAGTCCAAAACTGTCCCAATAGATATGCGCACACGTATACAATCTAATCCAAATGTGCATTAATAAATACCATAAAAATATGCATAGAATAATAGTACACATGTGCGACACATTTCTTCAAGCAGAATAGACATGTCAATGACAACGGGATCTATTTGATTGTTATTTTGGGCATCTTATCAAGATCATCATGATATATATATATATATATATTTGTATATTTTTACCAACAATTTCTTTTTCGGCAAACGTTGTAACAGTAAAAAAAATTTCAGCAAACGTAACAATACATTATTTAGAACATTCCCAAACAAAGTTTTACTCTGGATGTCAGTGAATAAATATTAAATAGCATTATTATTATTTAATAAGAATCATTCTTCAAGCATTTGAGAAATATGTCTTAAAAAGTTACCTTGGCACCAGAATGTTGCCATTTTTTCATCGGGTAATATACATAATTAAAAATAATGATCTGTCTTTTTGGGGCAAAAACAGCTCTTTCTGGAGACATTTGTCATGACAGGTTCGCTATTCTTGTGTGAATCTGGAGACGGCTGACAATTGAATCAACTAGTTGAGTGCACGGGTGTCTTGGTTCTCTGTGACAAGTTCACTTCTCCTCACACAAAGGCTATTCTACTGGGACCGAATTAACAGCTCGGCTGTTATGATGAAATAGGATTCTCCTAACAGCTCTTCCTGAAAGACTCTTTCTGAAAGAGATCTCATTGTACTCTTGAATTGAAGCATTCTGCAGACATGCCATAATTTCGAATGTTAGAAAAAAAGTGACGGGGAAAAAAGTCATGACTAAACACATGGATGTAGCCATACAATTTAAGTAATTATGTTTCAAAATAATCTTACATGTATTTCTTAATTTAATTAGTATTTTTACTGATTACACATTTATTTATTTAGGTGTATCTTGTTAGTTTCAATGTGAAGTTTGGTTGAATTCACATTTAAGATTTATTTTGTCTGATGACTTCAAGCAAAAGACAATGTTGATACATTCTGAGTATGTTTTAAGTAAGGTCAAATGTAGTAATGTAGCTTTCTAGAGGGTAACCTCAAGTTATTTTCTATAACATCAAATTCTTGGCTTTATTTTCTACCGAATATATTTGTTGAGAATGTTGTCTTTATGACTCTATTTCCACCAAGAGCATGACTTTCATCCACAACAAAGGATATTTTATATGGCTTGATGTTGGCCTATGCTGCATCAGAAAATAATTCCAGAATATTTGGAATAATTTAATTCCTATGCAAATTACTCTTGTATACCTCACTGCACTATGTCTAGTTTGATCAGCTAAACGGAGAACTTTTAGGACAGTCATCTGTTGCCTTGGCCCTTGGCCAGCTGCTGTGGTCTGCTGGTGTAATTGCACTGGACAAAGAGCCAGTCTCCCTGCCACTGGCTCCACTATAGGTCTTCCCCTCCCAACCATTTCCTCATTGTGTAAGACAGCCTCAGTTCCCCCAGGCAGCCTACACACCCTGGTGATTGTTTTCCCTCCCAGCTGGGTCCTTAGTTAATTGAGGCCTTGTGCTGTTCTTGAAATGCAGAAGCTCTCAGCATGGGGTGTGATGCTGAAAGATCTTCTTCAACTGGATTTATGGGTGTTTGGTTTTTGGGACCTTTGAAGTTGAGCCAGTTTAAGAGGCTAATTGGGGGTGCTAATGGACAGGACATATCAGGTTGGCTGGATTGTCCTCTTGGCCTTTGTCAAACAGCACAATGTTGTATACTGGCTTGCCTTGTCACCAGATATTTTGTAATCACATGGAGCCAGTATGGAAGATCCTTCTGTCAGGGAGCATAAATGCATGTTCGGATGTCCACACATAATGACCATGTAAAAAATGTCTCAAGAAAATGTAATCCCAGACATTTATCATTACAGATGTGCTCATCAAAATGTTGCCGGTTTGTGCCATAGGTATTTTAAAGTGTTCTTTTTAAGCACACACCCTTGGATTAATTTTTTCCCAATTTACTACTAGTTTCACCAAGTATTGTATGCACGGTGGTGTTTTATATTCAGATCCCCTCATTTTGTATCGAATGCACAGTTTTTACTTGCCTTCAGTAGGATAAGAATCAATCAGTTAGGATGTAGTTTTGCAGGTTTTGAATGTTGTAGCTTCCCCTGGGAGGGATTAGACATGGGAACATTGTGCAAAGATGCCAATCGCAATCTCCTGTTTCCCTGGGATGTCTCTCTAATGGTTGTCATTGGGAGAAATGTTACATAATCGTGCATCATCAAGGTATCTCTTCAGAGGGTGTTCACTGAGGGTGAAGGGGTGTAATTAGAGGGGGCTGCAGGCTTACAGGGGTACAGTTGCACTTGGGGAAGCTGAGTAGGCAGTTCTAAAATAAAACTGATAATTTGTGACAAATGGTAGGACTAATAGGTAGTTGTCTGGCTGCAAAGATAAGGTTACGACTATTGTGGTAGTTTTGTCTGCAGCAGCTGCGTCAATGTGGTTCATCACTGGTGAAAGTCTTGTTCTGGTATTGGATGTGAGAGAGTGCGCGCACAATGAATCTACACTTGTAGTTTATTTAGCATATAAAAACTGTAATTGGCATGTGCTTAATTAGGCGTTCTAGCCTGCCCAGGTGGTAGCCATTTGGGTCTGTCAAAGTCATGGAATTGATGCACTTTTTGTCAACTGTCCTGAGTGTAATGTCAGAATATTGTTCGAGAAACATTAGTTTTACTGTGGTGGTGTTAGTTTTTGGAAGCTGTTAATTTGATGTGCCCCTAGGGTAGATGTCTCTTTAGACGTGTTTTATTGCTGTCCTATGGAACTGTGACATAATCGTTGCAGTGACATTGCATTGTTCTACCGTCAGGTGATGTCAGTGTGATGTTTGATGGCCAAGTAATGTCAGTGTGATGTTTGATGGCCAAGTAATGTCAGTGTGATGTTTGATGGCCAAGTAATGTCAGTGTGATGTTTGATGGCCAAGTAATGAGAGTGCGATGTTTGATGGCCAAGTAATGTCAGTGCGATGTTTGATGGCCAAGTAATGTCAGTGTGATGTTTGATGGCCAAGTAATGTCATTGTGATGGTGGATGGCCAAGTAATGACAGTGTGATGTTTGATGGCCAAGTAATGTCAGTATGATGTTTGATGGCCAAGTAATGTCAGTGTGATGGTTGATGGCCAAGTAATGTCAGTGTGATGTTTGATGGCCAAGTAATGACAGTGTGATGTTTGATGGCCAAGTAATGTCAGTGTGATGTTTGATGGCCAAGTAATGTCAGTGTGATGGTTGATGGCCCAGTAATGTCTGCTGTATCACATAGTGTCAACACAGGTAATCTTACTATGGTGATTCTCGTTCTACAGTGTTTGACGGTCAGGTAATGACTAATGTTAGTGTCAGTGCTGTAAAAATGTTGTGCCAGTGCATTAAAAGTGCACTGAGTGCAGTGTCTTTATCAGTGTCAACATACACATGAAGCGTTGACAGAGCAGGATCTGTGAGTGTGTCAACATACACATGAAGCGTTGACAGAGCAGGATCTGTGAATGTGTCAGCTGGACCGACTAAGAGTAACAGTCAATAATCGCATGCTTTTCAAGACGGATTAAGTTGGCCAGGATCGTTGACACAACCCCCCCCCCCCCGTAGATTAGTGACGTCTTTCTCACTGAATACATCTTCTTTCTGGTTCACTGTACCTTCTCATCCACTCTGACAACTGTGCCATTGTCAATCGAGTACGTTGACATGTATTGATATATGCAATTACGCTGTTTGAATCACCTGTGTTGTCTGATTGGCTCTCAATGCCAACACCAGTTATTTTTGTCATTCTTAATGGATTGTATGGTGCTCTATGGTGCTCTACTTTGCACATTCAATGTATATATATTAACATGAGATTTGTTACAGAGTAGCTGTATATATATATATATTGAGGTGGTATGGGCATGTAGAGCGAAAGGATGTCGAGGACTGGGTGAAGGGTTGTACAAAGTTAGTGGTGGAGGGGACAGCTCCCGTCGGCAGACCAAGGAAGACCTGGCAGAACTCTGTGTCTGCAGACTTGAATCTGATGGGTATCGACCATCGGGATGCATGGGACCGGGTCAAGTGGAAGAGGGCAATTGGAAGAAAGGCGAACCCAGCAGAGCCTGGAAACACCGCCTCTAAACGACGATGATGATATATATATATTTATTTATATATATAAGGCAGTCAATTTTGAACTATTTAAAACGTTCTACATGGAACTTATAAACAGAATAAGAGATATCATTGGACTGCCTACATGATTCTCGTGCCAGATCAATGTCCCATCTGAATAAATGATAAGAAGAAGTTGCCTGGAGGCTGTCTTGTACCGGAAAACGCTCAAGCAGAAACATGTTAGGAAAAATGTCAGCATGTCATCTTCTCGGAATGGAAGGACCGTGTTGTGACAGATTTAATTTGCATCTCCATTCATTGAAGTCCATCTTATATATTATGTAAGTGTTGCTGCATGTAGTACTGCGGTAGACAGTGTCAAGAAGAGGTTGATTGTATCCGTATTACCTGGCAATATCTATCTGGAGAGAGGTAGGAAGGAGAGTATATGATATGAATATTAATGCTGCATTCAAATTAATTAGGTTGTAGGTTTTATGAAAGGTTTTCTTTTTTGTGTTTGTTTCATTGGCCAACTATTGCCACATTTAGCATAAATGAGTTTGCAAGATGTTGCCATTAAGGCTGTGTCCAATTACATAATTGTGATTGATCTTGTATAATTACAACGATATGTTTTATACGGTTGTCTTTTATTTGGTCTAATTCGTGTACATAAATAAAATATGCAAGCATCATCAGGTTATCAACTGGGTATGATATACATAATTCAGCATCTATGTGCTATAAATTGCTCACAATAATTAACTTGGAAGTTAAATTTTTCAAAATAAAAAAATTACTGCAATTATGTGACTGAAATGAGCAATTGGTAACCAGCTTTGCTGTGATACTCAACATCCGTGTTACATCACTGATGCCATTTTGCGTCACTAATGTCATTCCATAAAGCGGTATCGCTGTTTTTGTCTGATATCACCAGATGGTCGTTTGTGTCTAATCATCAGAAATCTGAACTCTTTTTGTTCCGAGATTGGGGTTAGTTAGAATTCTGCCATCGAAAATGTGTTCTTTTCTTGATGTAATTATGGGATTGGAAATGAAATACCCTCGTTGGAAACGGGAATGCGGTCTTCCTTACGTGATCGTTGTTTTATATTGCTGTTTGATTGACAGGCATTGTATTGTGGCATGTCTGACATCATTACTGTTATCCGCATGAAATCACAATATCACAAGAAGATTCTGCATGACAGGTTCTGCTATAGGAATAGCCACATTACAGTTGTCGACAAGTCTGTTAGGTAACAAAGAAAGAAGAAGAAAGGTTCCGATGAAATGGAAACCAAATCTTGACAGTGTGTTCCTTGTCTTTGTCAGTTGTCAAATTGTGCACGTCTCCTCCACACTTCCTGTCTACTGAATAAACAGCACAACCAAAATTATTCTAATCTCTCCTCATGGCTCAAACCTTGAAGGTACAAAATTTTACAATTTGTATTGAAAAATAATGTTATCATGTATAGCCTATCCTTTCTGACTGATATTTCACCTCCCAAATGTTATGATGTATACCCTATCCTTTATGACTGATATCCTCACCTCCCAAATGTTATGATGTATACCCTATCCTTTCTGACTGATATCTTCACCTCCCAAATGTTATGATGTATACCCTATCCTTTATGACTGATATCCTCACCTCCCAAATGTTATGATGTATACCCTATCCTTTCTGACTGATATCTTCACCTCCCAAATGTTATGATGTATACCCTATCCTTTATGACTGATATCCTCACCTCCCAAATGTTATGATGTATACCCTATCCTTTCTGACTGATATCTTCACCTCCCAAATGTTATGATGTATAGCCTATCCTTTCTGACAGATATCATCACCTCCCAAATGTCATGATGTATTGTATACCCTATCCTTTCTTACTGATATCTTCACCTCCCAAATGTTATGATTATGACTGATACTTCAGCCCTATCCTTTCTGACTGATACTTCACCTCCCAAATGTTATGATGTATACCCTATCCTTTCTGACTGATATCTTCACCTCCCAAATGTTATGATGTATACCCTATCCTTTCTGACTGATATCTTCACCTCCCAAATGTTATGATGTATACCCTATCCTTTCTGACTGATATCTTCACCTCCCAAATGTTATGATGTATACCCTATCCTTTCTGACTGATATCTTCACCTCCCAAATGTTATGATGTATACCCTATCCTTTCTGACTGATATCTTCACCTCCCAAATGTTATGATGTATACCCTATCCTTTCTGACTGATATCTTCACCTCCCAAATGTTATGATGTATACCCTATCCTTTCTGACTGATATCTTCACCTCCCAAATGTTATGATGTATACCCTATCCTTTCTGACTGATATCTTCACCTCCCAAATGTTATGATGTATACCCTATCCTTTCTGACTGATATCTTCACCTCCCAAATGTTATGATGTATACCCTATCCTTTCTGACTGATATATTCACCTCCCAAATGTTATGATGTATACCCTATCCTTTCTGACAGATATCTTCACCTCCCAAACATGTTTTACATTTAGCAAATGTACTTTGTGCTGATTTGTGTATTTTCTCAAGATGTGGTCATAAAAAAACCTGGAATTTTTCATTTTTAGTCATTTTCAAAGCAAAGTGTAAAACAATGCGTGAATTGTCTCGTGAAGTGACTGGGGTTTGAATATCAGGGTAACCACATATTGCAAGGTAGTATGTTAACTAAAACACTGCTACCCCTACAGAATCCTGGTGTCAGGTCTTATTGTTTTTCTAATCTGTGGGAGGGGATGTTTTATGTTAAATGTTAGATTGGTTTCTTCTATTGGATAAAAATGATGCAGCGACATTGGAATATTGAAATGATGTGTAAGCCAGATGTGTAGGAATGTTTGGCGTGTTACTAAACCTGGATGTTATCCATCTTTAGGCTTTTCCAATTTCTCCATCTGTGCTTCAAACTGAACTGCTCAGTATGGCACTATGAAATATACAACCTGATACTTCATGCAGACTTAAAGATCCAGCCCCTGCAGGGTAATGTTCTTTCTTCTGGAGATGGTAATATCTGTCATCATGGAAGTTCTCACCAGTGACTATGAGCTGTGGATGCAGACATCTACAGTGTCTAAGCCGAGCATTAACCTCCAGATGCTGGGTCTCCAGTTTTGTCTCTTCCATCATATTCTGGCTGTCTAATAACGCCTTTTCTCTGCCATCCGTCATTAATGTAACTTGCATATTTCATGTTGGTTGTATTGGAAGTTGAGACTGTAGGGCACACTTATTTATCTTTGCACAGATGTATGACAACATCCACCCACGCAAAATCGCACCAGGCACAACACACTGGAGAACTTTATTAACTTGTCAGTAAATGGAAGAAATAAATTCATTTTAATTTGGATAAAGCCAACCCGACAATAGCCCACCACCAAAATCCACCACGTATGCAATTTTTGTATTTGTTTCATTTTTAGTTATAAATGCAATGGGGAAAGTTTTTGTCATGGTTGCCATTTTAGGTGGCGGATATTTTTCCATGGCTAGGGTTTTGGACAAAGAGTATCTTTACATAGATAGATTTTTATTTAGAAGGGTTTTTATATAGAGGAGTTTTAATCTAGAGGGGTTTTGATCTAAATGGGTTTTGATCTAGGGATCTTCAACCAAGAGGGAGTTCGACTTAGCTAGGAACCACACAACAGTTTCATCCAACAAGGAATTACAGTCCGAGGAAAATGACCATGCAGGTGATCTGCTGGCAAGACAGCATCTTGTATCATGTCAAGACGCAACGCTTTGGATCAAACTGCCAGGAGAGGACTTGTCTTGAGAGATGCATCGACAGTGCCTCAAATGATTCATCAGAGCTCAGACATATCTCATTTGTGTGGCTCCGCCAGTGCTAATGCAAATACACTTAGTCATCTTCTGCTGGGTCACATAACTTGCAAAGGTGAACTTTCAGAATATTTCCAATAAACTGTCTACCCAAGCCTCTGGGATTAAGTAACTGACGTGTTGAGCAGTAAGATTGGGTGGGTTCTTGTCTCAGGTGTAAGGATGTTGTCCTGGAGGCTGAGGTATCTGCATGGATGAATTCCTCCTCATCTTCATTAATCTCATCGCATGTTTAGAAAGAAGCTATTTAAAGATGCATCATTATATATTACACTGTCATGGTATTGACTTACCGTGGGATGTGTAAAAACTGTTTTTGTCTCTCAGTCAGTACATGGCTCGGATCACCAACTGCTTCCCCATCCTTCTTCCCCCATCCCTGCTCTTCCTTTGTTGCTCCCTGTCAATCCTCCCATCCATGCTCCTCATCTCTCTGCCCAATCCCTTCTCCCTAATCCCATCTCCCAATCCCTTCTCCCAACCCCTCCTCCCCATCCCTCTTCCCATCCATTCTCCTAATCCCTTCTCCCCATTCCTCCTCCCGTCCATTCTCCTGTCCATTCTTCCACCCCTCCTCCTCAATCCCTTCTCCCCATCCTCCTCCCCATCCTTCCTCCCTATCTCTTTTCCCCATCCATTCTCTCAATTCCTTCTCCCAATCCATTCTCCCCATCCCTTCTCCCAGTCCATTCTCCCCATCCCTTCTCCCCACCTCTTATCCCCATTCATTCTCCCTACCCCTTCTCCCCACCCCTTCTCCTAATCCCTTCTCCCAGTCCCTTCTCCCAGTCGCTTTTCCCAATCCCTTTTCCCAATCCCGTCTCCAAATCCCTTCTCCCAATCCCTTTTCCCAATCCCTTCTCCCAATCCCTTTTCCCAATCTCTTCTTCCAATCCCTTCTTCCAATCCCTTCTCCCAATCCCTTCTCTCAATCCCTTCTCCCAATCCCTTCTCCTCACCTCTTATCCCCATTCAAACGTTCTCCTCACCCCCTCATCCCTACAACACCCATCCCTTCTCCCTACTCCTTCCCACCCATTCTCCCCATCTCCCCACCCGTATTCCTGCATCACTCCCACATACCCCCTCACCTCCCAAGTCCCCCTTCAGCAGGAGTGACCCAGCACCAGTCCCCATCACCACCCGAGTTGTCTGAGCAGGCAATTTAACAGAGATTGTATCCTCCTCCCCACAGACCCAGTCTCCCTCCCCCAGCTCCCCACTCATGAATCATTAGGAAGCCTCCATGTTACCTGGGGACCAATACCTGATTGGATCCCAGCCGCCCACTCTGGGTAAGGAAAAGAAACACAGATCATCCCCATTAATAACTGGGTTTACATTTCACTCATCATATGATTACTGCTGAAATCAATAATTCATTGTTTACTTCTGAGTTGCTGCAAGGTTGAGCTACTTTGACCCCTGGCAGGTCGGGCTGGTGTGCCCAGCCCTAATGCACCAGTGTGGCCATTTCTTTGTGTGGAAAACTTTCTGCAGTTCTTCTGCAGATCATTGTACAAAATATACCCAGATATCAGATGGCATTTGTAAAGTTTTGTTTGATATCTGGTTTGCTAATTGCTTACATTTTTATTGTATTTGCTTTGACCACTATAAATTTGTTATTAAAGTTTATATTTCACAAGGAACAGAAGAAAACATACCGGTCACAGTAAACTTTTCTGTAAATTTGAAAGAAATCTGTATAAAATTTCAATGATCAATGTGTAATCCGTATTGTATGAGGTGTCTTTCTGGTTTTTATAGTGAGCATTTTGCAAAATAATAAAATATTTAAAATTCTAAAATATTTACCCTGCTCATAATATCAACAATTTATTTATTAAAATAATTATTGTGAGGAAGTACTTGGTTTGAAAACAAAACAACACACCAAAGACGTGTTTGCTTGTCCAATGTCCGTCCACGTGACAGAATGGTTTAGATTCACTGCGGTTGGCTGAATGAAGCTAATCTGGTTCATTGGAAAGCTTTTCCGAGATCTTCCAGTGGTAGATTGTGTATGGATTTAACTGCATTCTTCGCCCGTGCTACAATCGAGCCACAGGATTAAATGCTGTGTTAAGGACTGCGAGTGCAGCAGTGCAGGCGAACCCAGCGTGGGCTTTCTTTCTTTCTGAACGCACCACACAAACACAATTACTGATGTTCTGCCTCATTCTGTTAGGTTAATTATTTCGCCAAATTTAGCAAAAACATCAATTACACTGCAGATTGGTGCGCAGCTTGCATGACAGGTTTATGACTTATCAGTGTTATTACAAAATAGTTAAACAATCGATACGGCACAGCGACAGTGGCCCACCCAGGCTCGTCGCACATGTTGGTGGATGTTTTCTGCAGCTTGCTTGAATTACACAGATGTTTCCCGCACGTTAACAGGCAGATTCAAATGACACTATTAACAGCGTGAAAGAAACGTTTACCTCTCATTACCACTGCAGCACCTGTTAGGCCAAACAAGTTTCTGCTACGTTCCGAAAACTGTCGTATTTTTATGTTGGCGACGGTGGCACCACCTGGGGAATGTTTATGATACAAAAAGCTTTTTTTGTAGGTTTTGTTCAATAGTGAACAAATGTGTCTACATAATAGAGTTTTTGAATATGAATATATTTTATATTTGTTCCTGGATATATACATGAGAGATTGTATATACAAAGTTGTGTGTTGTTCACTCTGAGTAATATTTGTGAATTACTTAGGTAGATGTTCTAATCTGAAAATGTCAAGAAAATATTGATTTTATATTTGTTCTTCTTTGGACCTTTCAAAATAATATTTATGTTTCCAGTTACCAAACTGACCCTGTTAAATGTAGCTGACCCTGGAACTTCTTACAAATGACAAGCAAAATGCATCATATATTAATTTTTTATAAATACACACTCAAAGAAAAATAGAAATCTTTGCTGCCCGACTCAATCTCTAGCTATTAACATACTTGAAATATGTTTCTCTCATATTGGTCTAAACAAATTGTTGGTAACATCTTTTCAACAACAAAACATTACCTAGAAAATATTCAAATGTCTACCTACCCTAAAATATTTCTCTCCATGAAAATAATATAACAAAGAAAATCAACCCTAAAATTTGAGAGCATGTGACTGGAAACAATCAAAGGCCTACAAAAAATAGCGAACAGCAGGATGTGCGATCGACAGCTGTAAAATTCAAAATTTGAATATGTGATGTTTTTGTTTTGTCGCAGAATATGCGAGACACAACAGTTGTGGCAGTGGCTTCCACTGTGACAATGACAAATGCATCAACCGGGAGTTGACGTGTGACAGTGTCGACCACTGTGGAGACTACTCGGATGAACTCTCAGTCGGAGCCGCCAACTGTGGCCACCAGGGTGAGCATTAATTCAACATGATCAGACGAGGAAGCAGATTGTAATTTTGGTTTACCCGATGCCCCACAACCCGGTACATGTACACCACTGTGACGGCTGGTTATCATAAATCATTATTCAGGCAGAAACCGTACTTTAAATAATGGCAGATGTAATAAAGGCATACCGTGCTCTAGGACTGCCCAGATATTACAGCCATGATGCAGTTATATAAATGATCACCCAAAGATAGTCCCAAATTATTTCCGTAATAGTCAAGTACAGCATATAGGTAATTAGTACGTCTCGATTCTTGGGACTGTTTCACTTAGATTCTTATGAGATCATAACCATGATCCTATATGTCATGAAAATAGTGTATGTGATATGTGTCCAATGTGTCATGGAAATAATCACCTCTGTGATACGGCGGCAGTTTTTTGCATTTTGAAAACGCACCTTAAATTTAGCAAAGGATTGCATTTAATGATGGATTTTCCTTATTTATGAGCTCATTTCTTAGTGAAACAGTCCCCTGCATGTCACCTTGTCCCATTTCCAAGGGTCCCATTGTATTTTGAATAGATGTATTAAAACACTGTTACTTGTTAGTTTAATTTATCACCAGCTTTCAGTTAGATTCCATGTTGATTCGGTGTTTGTTCACTTGTTTGTGATATTGCTTGCCTTGCCCACGTAGCAAACCCCTCGCACCACATCGCACACCTTGTTGTCTGAGTTACCTGTGTTCTTCCGTCACCTTTATCAGTTGTCTGTTCATGTTTCTAGATGTAATAGCTGTACACAAAGCTGAGGTAGACAACGCCACAGGTTAGTGTCCATGTAGTCACATCCATTCAGATGCTGGTTTATCATTTCTTGCCTTTAGGGGTTGCACTCCTCGTGAAATGTTATACTTTAAGGGGACGCGACACCGTGGATTTCCTATATCTGTGGTCCAAAATATTTTTGGGGGCAAATTTCCAGTTTCGAGATATTCGTATAATATAATAGTTATCTAAATTTTGATATGTTAAGTTATATGTTAACTGTCTTGTCTTAAAAAAATACTTGTCCTTTCTTTACCAAATTTGCAGTGTATCAAGTCTGTATGAAAAAAAGGTCAGATATTAAAAACTAATCAATTTGCGTAATGGTAACCATGGTAACCAGACAATTCTTGAAGTTCTGATGGGGTGGTTTGTGAAAGGTTCCATGGAAAATTTAATTAATATATTTTACATTTTTGTTATATATTCTAACAAATAGTTTATTAAGTTGTTCAATGAAGTAGTTTGAATGAATAAAGAGAAAACATAATTTGTTTACTATTTGTTTATACATTTTAAAATTCTTTTTATTAAACGTATTACTCTCTTTTTATCCAAAATTTGGTCAAGATACAACAAATATGACAGTTAATTAAAACTTTTAGTTAATTTCACGAGGAGTCTGAGTCCTTTACTTAGTGTGCATAACGACATGTCTAACCAGACTAACATTGGTCCTTGGAGGTAACAATCTTTATGGTGTGGATAAGAGACTGGTGGTGGTGATGAAAGTTGTAGATTATGTAGCATTATATACTGGCATATTATTCTGGTGTAGATAATTATAAATAAATGCACAGTTAGACTTTTGTGTGAAGTAGCAGAAATTACACACTGATCCATGGTTTGTACTATTAACCAATGTTAGCTAAGCGTGAAGTTTTAATTTTTTTTAACCTACTAATAATGGAAAAAAATTGGCGTTTGTCAAATTATTGCTTAATCCAAGTGAAATAATGTGACTGTGCGGTGTGTGGCACACTAGTAACATAACGGACAGTGCATTGGATAGTTAGGCAACATGGCCAGAGTTCATATTGTTTTCCTGCCATTGTGAAGCCTTGCTAACTCCATTCACATCACTTTGTGTCAGTTCTGTATAAATGAGTACCTGGCTGCAGCCAGTTGTGCCTGCAGTAATTGCAACATGGCTGAATGCTTCCCAGAGAAGTCGAGTTAGTGTTGGAATTAAAATGTTTGGTGGGGAGCAGTGTGAAGCACTCTGCACAGTTCTAAAGACTAGAAAACATACTGTAAGAACGTGTACCTTTATGTAGCAGGAATACATTTATTTCTCCCATTTGCTGACGAGTTCATAAAGTTCTCCAGTGTCATTTCATGTTCTGGCAAAAAGTCTCAATAGTAATACTAGTAGACTGCTCAATGATAGCTGGTGTTAAGGTATGTATTGAGTACAAGTAGGCAATCTTATGGCTCTTCATACATGTCTAGGCTGACAGACAGTTTATGAGGATAGTCAGCCTAACAAGTACTGGTGGAGGGGGGGGGGTCATGGAAACGTACACCATTAACACATCAGTAGTTCATTCAGAGATCACCAGGAACATTCTCATATCTTACTATAAGTGAACACACATGTCCAGAGTAAGTGCTGAGTTGATTATCTTGGAACTGACAGCAGTTGGATGACCTATCTGACCTTGTGAAGACAGCAGTGTTTGTTGGTTGTCTTCATGAAAGCGAGTGACTGACAGCTGTCATACTTTTGACAGGTGCTTGTCTTGATTGGCACCAGCAGTAAGTGTGGTTAACAGGTAATTCATAATCGCACTTGTGGAATCCAACACAGCTGGAGCCTTCTTTTTCAGCTGCCACTTTTATACATCCGACTTTGAAGGAGATATCTTAATAAGGTGCATGAATGGCAGGCTCGCTAATCGTGAGATTAATTATTGTCGTGTGCAGGTCGTTAAAACATGTGTGAATGTGTTTATTGCATGTTTTGTGTATGATAGATCTGTTAGCATGCTTGTTAACACTGTGTCTGTGTCTCGCTCATGCTCTTTTTTGAAGTGTGTAATTTTTGGTACGTCTTTTAGCCCACTATAATTGGTTCTTCTGAGATTTGCTGCAGTGACACTGCGTGTTTCCTTTCAAACTTGTTCCCAGAATCCCTAACTGGCCAGTACAGCAATACCGCCAAGTAGGACATGCGTAGTTTTGAGCAGTTAGTTTTCAGAATTATATTTATGTTTCTTGTTGAATGATCTGACATCTTAGGGCAGGTATGTAAGACAGATTTTTCCTTTTTATTATTTTCCAGAGGGAAATATCTTAGTGTTCGCATTTGACTATTTTTCATTGTATTACATTTGTGTGCATATGTCATCTATAATTTCTTCAGATTAATAAGAAGAACACATATTTTTGGTATTTTGACAGCTAGAGTGGGTTGGGTGGCAAAGAACTTTTCGAATTGGCTACATTTAATAGGGTCGATCATGTGACCAAAAGCAAATGTTCTGAAACGCTTTTATAATTAATGGTTACCTTTGCATGGTGCATTGATTACTGGTAGTTACTACAGTTGTTCTTTCTATGATGTCCCCTCTAGTTTATGCTAGACGTAATGTTTTAAGACTTTATTTTCAGAATCATTTAGATAAAATGTATGTAATACTACTTATCAATCCATTGTTTTCCTTTTATTGTCATGCACCTTTGAATGGCCAGAATTACCAGATTTATGGTGCAGAAAAATGCTGTCAAATTATTATTATTGTAAAGATTTTCTGTTTCATTAAGTAATAATCCCACAATTATTATTATTAACTACTTCACATTTCACATCACACCACATCCTATTATTAGTCTCATTTGTCCCATAAATACAGCATTAAGTAAAATAATGCGCCCCTAACTCGGAATTAATAGATAAATGGGCATCTGATTTTTGTGTTGCACACAGTGGAGTGGCTGCGGCACAGGTAAGTAGATTAATTAGGGCTTCAGACACCCTGCCACTCATTTGTCTCCCTTCCTAATGCGTCTCTCGGTGGATTCCCATGCTAGGTTGCAGTGATCTCACACATGATGTGACCACTCTGGTTACGAGCAATTAGTGATAATTGACACTAGATGGCGCAACTGGGCCGCGATATAACGAGGAGACGTGACCACTTAGGTACTAGAGCGAGCAGCGAATCACTTTGTACGACCGCCTTCTGTCTTCTCTGCTTCTGAGTGTAGGTTACGGGAACAACAGCACGCAATCATAAAAAATTTGCTATAAAAAATACAACACCAGGCACGGATTTGGGGTGGCTCACGCAGCCGTAACAGATGTTTGAATTCACCCCAGTTTTTAGTTATGTCACAATTAAACATAATAAGAAATAAACCGTCCTTTCTCTCATTATCCTCCTAATGTATTCATTTGTTAATGGTGTTAACAATTTAACATTATGTACCAATTTCTTTTATTTTCTAACCCAAGATGATGTACACTTTTGTTGTGATGGCTCTTAACACATAAAACCAATAACCACACGTTTCACGAACTCCTGTTGACATTCCACATAGCAGCCATCTGCCAGTCTGCCAAAATGTATTATGCTCTCTCCAGTGGGTTTATTGAACTTGATCCTGACACATCTGTGGAGAAAAAACTAACTAGGTGTTCACTCTGACACGTGTAAAACATTGTGTAAATCGTATTTACACAGGCAGTAAGTGGCAGAAATGTTTTGCTGTTGGATTGTTTGTTGCTGAATTTGTCCTTAGCATTTGAATTGTTCTGAGCTTATATGTGTGATGTTGATCTGTTCTGCGCTGACTGTTTCAGAGCAAAATTTTCCTGTGCTGAAATGTCTGGTACTGAATTTCTCTTAGCTGAAACGTCTGGTACTGCATTGTCCTGAGTTAAAATGTGTGATACTGATTGTCCAGAGCTGAAGTGTCTGATAGTGATATGTCCTGTGCTGAATAATTCGGAGCTAAGTTGTCCCTCAGCTGAGGGGTCTCATATTGAATTGTCCTGAGCTGAATTGTCATGCACTGAAATATTTAATATTGAATTGTCCATAGCCGAAACATATGTTGCTAAATTATCCTGAACTAAAAGTTCTGCAACTGAATGTCTTTAGCTAAATTTTCCTCAGCTGAATTGTATGTTGAATTGTCTGACACTGAATTGTCAAGAGCTGAGCTACCCTATCTGAAAGATGTCGTACTGAATTGTACAGAGCTGAATTACTTGGCGCTGTTGAGACCGCTGGATGCTGGTACTGTCAGGACACTGAATGGAAGGGAACACCTGAGTTGGGGGATAATATCCCTGCCTCCCACAGCTTCCCAGACCCTCTGGCAGACGTCTTAATGCACATCTATTGATAGACACTTAATTCTGTTTACATCGTTTAAGTTAGCAGAAGCAATCTTCCCACTGGTAATGTCTATTATGTTTCCTCTCTACGTTTCCTCGCTATGGGATCTGTGAAATGCAGAGACACATGTTTTGAACCCATTAAAGGACTCCATTCTAATTAACCATTTTCTCAGTATCCAGTTACCATAATATTGAATGGGGTTCCGGTGGTTTACCATAAGTAAAGCTTAGTCAAAACTGATCCGGCCTCGTCAAAGGCTCATTCTTCTGATAATGCATTCAGGATTCTGTTTGCTTTATATTCTGCTAGACACATTGAATCCGTTTAATTAAAGTAGATGGAGAAAGTAGTTCAGGCTTTATGGCTAAAATTCTGTGTATATGCCAAACTGGGTGCAAAAAGATTCCAGACATGCCATAATTTATGGATTACCTGTGTTTAATACAGCTTTTTGAGAGAAGTGAATCCCATATTTATACAGATGTTTTTATATAGTAGTAATCATTTCTCAAACCTTTTTATTCTCTTTGAATATATCTACCAACTCACTCGGTCTTTATCAATGGACCAATGTCACAACAGGTTTGTCACATGACTAGGTTGGAGAAGGGCTGTTGGGAACTCCTGGTTCAGGGCATGTTTTGATGTAACTATGTCGGTTACATAAAAGTCTTTTTATCATTAAAGCATCTTTCATCATCAAAGTATCTTTTTTTCACCAGCACAGCATCTTTTTGATCATGCTAGTGTCTCAATATTTAATTATCCTGACATGTAAATTTATATAACATCTCAAAGCAATTCTACATCGCCATAGATTAATCCTTATCAAATGATTCCTTGTAGTTTTTCCTAAATGTTACAGCATAAGGTAATGACCTTCAGAAAAAATTGTGCTACGCTAACTATTTGTAGTTGGTGTCCTGTGTCACCAAATAATCACGTATTATGTAGTTTTCATTACTGTTTCTGTGTCGTTTGATTAAGATATCATGCTCAGTTGTGGCAGCCGAATCATTAGGTTACACAATATGAAAACCCTTCTTGCAACTGATACTTGGATAGTTGAGGCCTTGCTTGACTTCCAATCCAGGGTTGCAAGCTTTTTTGTTAACATTGTGGTTTTATAGGCCACAATAAATGCAGTCTCAAATAACAGATAAAGGACATGTGGAGTTTTTGGATTGTTCTGTGATTTTGTTGCAATTTCTACAGGACATATAATGAGAAATCAGAGAAAGGATGAATATGATTTTATTCTGATGTATACGTGTAATCAAGTGTAGAAAACCGACACAATTATGTGTGTTAAATTAAGTAAATTGCTAATTGCTAATAAATAATAAATAATGTATCACAGATGTGCCAAGTAGATTCTATACATAAATCAAAATTTTATCTCCTCAGAGCATTGCATATTTTCTTATGTCAAATCTGCTGGGTTTATTGTAGAATTCCATGTTATGGCCTGTGTACATTTAGAAATGATCTTTGTTGATGTCACCAGTGCCTGTACATGTGAATCCTATTTCTCTGAGCCTCAGCCCATCAGTTTTTAAAATGGGAAAGGGTGGGACAAGTATCTGTTGGTGATTGAAGGCAACAATGAAACGCTGCAATGTATATGACACAGGCAATGGCTACTAAAGAACATCAACATTTTAAATAATTAACTATAAGAGTTGATCCTGACATCTGTGAAGGAAAAACCTGTATCGGTGGCCATGAATACTAACAGCTCCAGACATAGTGCTCAGAAGAAGGAGGAGGAGTAAAAAAGGTGAAAAAGAAAGAGAAAGTGAAAAAGAGAAAGTGAAAGAGAGAAAGAGTGGGTGAAAGTGAAAGAAAAGACAGATGATGGAGAAAGTCAAAGAAAATAGAAAATAGATGACAAAGGAGAAAGTGAGAAAGAACAGAAGATGGAAGAGACAATGAAGGAGAGAGTGAAAGTGGAGAGAGAGAGAGAGAGAGTGAAAGAAAAGGAAAAAATGTGACAAAAGAGAAAATGAAAGAGGAGACAGTGAAAGAAAAAGAGATGAAGAAGAAGAAAGTGAAAGAAGAGAAAAGATATGAAGGAGAAAGTGAAAGAGAAGAAGATGAGCGAGAGAGGAGTAGAAGAAGACAAGGTTCAAGTTGTTTCAACACTGACAGTGACTGAGCTCATACTGAGCATACACTGAGCTACACTGAGTGCACATGACAAGGGCATGGACAAAGTAGTGATTGGTCATTGCAATAACCACAGAGGATGTCAACCTCATTTGTATCTCTGTCAGATCGATATGAGATATGTCACTCACAGTGAAATCATTTCCTTGGCAAATGTTAGCAGTTGGCCACCCTCCTGTGAATTGGTGAATCCAAGACACCTTGTTGTTTTTTCCAGACTCATATATCCCTGGTACTACCTCATACAGTCAAAAGAAGATGATTAACCATGTAAAACTGCAATTTCATTGCATTTGTCAATACATATGTATGCTGCCATCTTGAATTGGCTCTGGGCTGCACTGAACCTCCATCTGAGAGTTCATATTTGCTTCTGCAGTCATACTCTCTTTAATGCCATGACCGTTTGACTCCTAAGTACAAGAATAACATTGCAAAATCGGCACTGTTCTTGTGCATATATCGAATGCGGGCTCTGGCACTTTGGATTATGGAGATCATAGTCGAAACAGTGACACTTGGTTCAGTATACAGCACTTTTCAGTGCCTTGTTACATACCACCCAACACAGCAAAACAGGCTTATTCTGCACTTGAGCCAAAGATAGGTCTAGCCTAGGTCATGCATGTCCCGTAAATTGTGTGATTTTTGCAGAAATGCATACTTAATAATCTCACCATTCATTGTCCAGTTAATTGTTCCGACAAATAATCCCACATTAAGAAAATGCATGCATTTATAAACCCACATATTACGAAAGTACAATATGAGTCAAAAGCTGCATTCACACCTGCAGAATAAAAATGGCTTAGTTAAAAAACGTTTTAGTTAAACCGGTTTATGTTTGTAAATTGAGAGTGCTCACACACGCATTTAGCTCAACTGTTTTAAGGAGGAAGTTGGTATGTGCACATGTGCAAGCTAGCATAGCAAAATGGCTACATTGCGGCCGACTCCTTCCAATTCGACGTGCTCCCGATCGTCCCCCCACAACTCAGTTAACAATTTAACTTCTCCATCATCCCAGTTGTTGTGTTGCAATTGTGTTTCTTTAGCTTTTGCGTTGCTTGGATCCAGAGAGAATGCGCATGACTGTGACGTAATTAAGATGTTTTAGCTAATACGTTTGCGTTCACACTTGCACACAGAACAGTTTTAGTTAAAATGGTTTAACTAAACCACCTACTGAAGCGGATTAATTAGTTTTAGCGCCAAATCGTGTTCACACTGGATTAATTAAACCTGTTTAAGTAAACTATTTAAAAATGTGAACGCAGCTTAGATGACCTTATTTTTCAAAAGGTTACTTTTTAAGATGCTGCGCTTAAATTTCAGCACTACATTAAAAAGTACTGATGATTTTTCAACAAGTCAGGTATCATCTTAAAGGTCATGATCTCTGGAAACCAAAGTAGTACAAAACACTGTTTAAAAATTTTGCAATTTAATTCCCACTTTCCTGTGACAGGCCACAAGTGTCCATACTCCCAAATTTATTTGTGGACTCCCAGATATGAGCTGAATAGGAGTCCTCCAACTTCCCACGAAAATCAATGCCCAATGAGGACGGGCAGTCTGAGGCTAGTGTGCATGTCTAGGAGGGAACTAATTGCAATCACTCTCCAGATAAATGATGACAGCCTATAGAAATGACATAGAGAAGATGACAGCGTCCATGATGCTGTGGGTTTTACTCGAGAAGGCGCTCGTGGAAACTGTGTTACGTCATAATTCTCTCTATCTGCATCGGCTAGAATCCTTAATATGGACCTGTATGAAATGCTAGATAATATAAAGTGCTCAGCTGCGATTACGTTGCTCACAGTGACTCGTAAGCTGAGGTAGGATTCAGTAGGTTTACTTGTAATCGTCGTCTGTGGTGGTTCTGTATTACAGTGTAAATGGACATGGCATAATGCTTTGTCGCCTGTTACAGTCCTGAGAGGGGATCAACCTTACATGAAGAGATTTTGTGTTAACGGAAGTGCACAGAGATGTCACTGATAAAAGGAAGCAGAGGTAGATGGAAGTTTTGCATAATTAAAATGGCCAAATTCTCTGTGCACTTTTCGATGTCAAATGTGTATCTAAATTGACAATGTTATACTTCATGGTTTGTTATTTAATGCTGTAGTATATTCACCAACACAAAAGGCATAAAACAAGAATTTAAAAAATCCAGCCATCATTAAAATTGTACATAAATCATGATACAGCTCATACACAAATTTTATTCTTTGTACGTTTACTGATTGAGTGCTACTAAAAACCAACTATGGCAAACCGGGTTGGGACTAGAATCTGTCATCTTCAATGTATAACAACATTCCTTTCAGAGAGTATATAATACTAGCATGACAGCTTTCAGACCTTTTGATGATTGTTTCATAATGGTCAGAGCTGATTATGATTCTGTGATGGGTTCTGAACGTTCGACTAATGTGAAATTGTGAAAGGTTTATGGAATGCTGTCATATTCGATGTACATCTTCCATGAGGCAGACCTTTTAAGTTCCTCCATGTGGAATCGTTTGTTACCCCATCTTTGATCACATATGATTGGAAATGTTATAGCAATATCGCAGTGCAGCATCCATTCCACCATCGTTGAAATGAGTTTGAACAGAATCGAAATGGAGATCTCCCAGGAGGAAAGACAGCCCTTGTGGCAGAAAGGAATTAAGGAAGGACTTCTTGTCTCTACCAGCTGTGCTCCCTGGGAATACAGCTCAGATCTTCTTCCCAGTAGCCCTAGTTCTGTTCCAGGAACCCCTCTATACAGGATCACAGGGGAATACTGAAGCTCAGGGTTGATGCCAGAGATGGGAGGGGTCATACTCAGTAATCATAATTATGTGTAATTGTTGATCATTTCTGAGTAATCCTATTTGGTTATGTTGCTCTAAAAGGAAAATTGTAATAATTTTATGTAATTATTATTTAAATAAGGAATATATAAAAACAAAATACAGTTTCTTTGAGAGGTAATGTTGAGAAATGCTGACAAATATTTAATTGTATCAGTCACACTGAAATGTTGAGAGTCTGTAGAAATGATTGCATTAAATGGTAAAGAAGTGGATTAGGTAGGTATGCATTTGCCAATATTTAAGAACCTAAAATTCCGATTCAGATTCACCAGATACAAGTTGTATTGTGTATTTGATAAAATACACCAAATGTAAACATCAAATACGGGATCTTGGAAAAAGGTCAGATACAAGTATGCAAAATTGGCATATTTAAATAGAAATATGTGTTTGACCCCAAACCTGGCTGACACAGTCTCTGTGCTTGCTACAGGGCCATGCAGCAGCAGGGGTGCCAACTCATAGACAGAAGCTTAGTTTGTCTGTCACTTGTCAACACTGAATGTGGGACCACCCGGTTGTGACAGGTAATTGTGGTGTGGGTGATATGAAACCAGGTAGACACTGAAACTCTTCTGAGTTGACACACACCATGGGTACCAACCGCCAACGTCTGTGTCTCTTGTTAGCATTCTGCAGTTAATTTGGGTTCCGTTCAGGATTTTATGTTTGATCAACTCCTCCATCAATGTGATTGGGTGGCAGTGTCCAGCAAAGTGGCTTTATTGATTTTTTTGTCCCACAAGGTAATGCATGCTGGGCATGTAATGGTGAAAACATGATGTGATGAAGAATTTATGCGAATCACACTTTCTCACTTTGGCTTCTGTGTCTCGAGCGGATTTGTTTCAGCCATGTAGTTAACATGTATGCACGCAGCATGCAAAAGCTACCAAATTGTGCAAGAATGTTTCTAGAAAGTTCTAGAAAAGTCTTCAAGGCTTAAGACAATGCATTTGAATTAATTATTAAACATCAAAAATAGTTAGATTAAAAAAGTAGTTAACATGCAATTAGTTTTATTTTTTTGGGCAAAGATAAATGTCACTGCATACACCATAGAAACAAGACTTAATAAAAAAACGAGATACTGAGGTTAAACTTTTGTTATTTTTTAACAAAACAAACCAGTAAGACCACTGAAAGTTCTGGACTAAGTTCTCATTACTACAAGCAGTGAGAAAAATATATATTAAAGCCATGGTGTGCAATATTTTGTGTGAAATATTCTAGGCAGAGATCATGATGGAAATGTCCTAAATTTATGTAACATTGACATGTTGATTAGCAACATTATGGTGCAGGGAAAAATCAGGCTGTCATGTTTAAGCACTTGCTTTTCTGATACACCTGGCCCATTCAGCTCAGATCTCCTCATTTGAAGTTCTACATAAAATTATTTGTTACATCATAAGTATCATTGATCGTATTGGACCAAGAAACCTAACACAGAGTAAGAAACCATTGACTTACTGGGTACTACTGGATCTGGAGACTGCTAAATCCCCTCGGCAAAATTGTACAAAGTATTTTTGTCAATGAGTCGCTGTTTGCCAGCAATCATCTGTCATGCAGCAGATGTGGCCACAGTTTTTTTTGTATTTTCTACATTTTGTGGTCTGGGTGAATGGTCTAATGAACAAGTAAGGGATCGGCTTGGTGAACAACTGGGCTGTTGATCCGCCTCTGATTATGACATCAGTTGTTGACTTTTGACGACAAATGGCCCGACAGTGACATTGATAAATAATGAATATCTGCAACCGAGTTTTTAGCAGTGTTTTAGTTGGCGTATCGATCACTATTAGAATGCATGAGTGTCGTATAATTGGCAGAACAGGACCTTTGGGGAGGTTTTGTTGCAGCTGCTGATTAAATGGTCTTTTAATGATTCTGAGGAAGACTTGATCTTAAGAACTGCATCTGCAGTTCATTTAGCCATTCCCAAACCATGATTGTTGATATCCATATATTCTTCTGATGCAGTGTTTGATTAGTTTAAGTTACAATATTATGCACAAACCGATTAATAAAATAATGCATAGTTTTGTTGTTTAAAACGTAGAATTTTTTTTACTGTGATCAGTAGATCGGGTACCTTATGGAAGTGTAAACAGCTGAATAAAGCCTGACCACATTTGCCATTTCTCACAACATGCAGTCATAAATAATGTTTGATTTTTAGTAGTTTGATAATTTCATCAAAAGTACATAATACATTATCACAAACTTGCTAGTATGTTGTAATGGATACAAAATAGGTTTCTTTGAATGTATTACATTATACTAAAGTGAGACACACAAGTTGATATATAAGTAAACTTACAAAACAAAGTTGAAAAGGCATGCTTACGAACAGTGATTACAGTGGCATAAGTAGATCTGTTGATTTGTTTTGCTAACAATCATTGCTACAAATAAAAAAAAATGTACTAAGCAAACCTAAGCTAAAACTATCAAAGTGTACATACAGAAGCATATATGTATACAATATGACACTGTCGACAGTTAGATTAAAGTAGAAAATAATAAAAATTGAATAATAATAAATTGAATTATGCATCGATAGTTTCATGTATTGTCACACCCCTAATGGTAATACTTATTAGTTGTCAAAACAGAGGAAGTCATCGAAATGTTTTTTCTTTTGTTCCAGTGGTCAACCCACTGACTGAGAGCATACTAAAGCTGGGTGTTGTGGCAACGGTTGCCATGACTGCGGGCAGTGTCATCGTCGCTGTCGTCTGTGTCGCTTGCTTCATCTGCTGCTGCTGTCGCTATGTCCAGAAGCGTCACCTCCATGACACGAGCAGCGACATGTGCAACCACCACGCCACGCCGGCCACTTCTGTCACGATTAATAATGGAGGGCCCCATATGCCAATGAGTAAGTTAATAATAATAAAAGTATTTATATAGTGCTCAATCAATCGAAATTGCTCCTGGACGCTTTACGTGCACTCATACTAATATTTTACGTAAAAAGAAATCCTAACAAAATAAACATGTTAAAAAATTATGTAACACTCTTAAATGCTGCGCAATACAAGAAAAAGTATTTTTGAAAAAAGTTGAGGCTGATCAGTCTACAAGTATGTCTTCTTCTTATCCCATTGGACCCGTGTGGGGTGGGTCCATATAATTCAATCCGTTCTGCCCTCTTGATGATACTTTTATACTTATCCCGATCCTCTGCATTTTTCCCTCTCTCAGCTGTTCAGTTATCCCAGTGCTTTCAAGATCTCTCTTGACACTGTCCCATCATAATATATAATTTGGGTCTCCTCCTTCTACCACCATCTTCTGTTTTTCTTGCTCTCTTTGTTAGTCTCTCCTTACTTCTCTGTACATGTCCTGTTTTCCTGCCCTCTTTGTCATTCTCTCCTTACTCCTTCCCTGTACATGTCCTGTTTTCTGGATTTCTTTGTCAGTCTCTCCTTATTCCTTCTCTGTACTTGTCCTCTTTTCTTGTTCTCTATGTCAGTCTCTCCTTATTCCTTCTCTGTACTTGTCCTCTTTTCTTGTTCGCTATGTCAGTCTCTCCTTATTCCTTTTCTGTACTTGTCCTCTTTTCTTGTTCTCTATGTCAGTCTCTCCTTATTCCTTCTCTGTATTTGTCCTCTTTTCTTGTTCTCTTTGTCAGTCTCTCCTTATTCCTTCTCTGTACTTGTCCTCTTTTCGTGTTCTCTATGTCAGTCTCTCCTTATTCCTTCTCTGTACTTGTCCTCTTGTCTTGTTCTCTATGTCAGTCTCTCCTTATTCCTTCTCTGTACTTGTCCTCTTTTCTTGTTCTCTCTGTCAGTCTCTCCTTATTCCTTCTCTGTACTTGTCGTCTTTTCTTGTTCTCTATGTCAGTCTCTCCTTACTCCTTCTCTGTACTTGTCCTCTTTTCGTGTTCTCTATGTCAGTCTCTCCTTACTCCTTCTCTGTACTTGTCCTCTTTTCTTGTTCTCTTTGTCAGTCTTTCCTTATTCCTTCTCTGTACGTGTCCTCTTTTCTTGTTCTCTATGTCAATCTCTCCTTACCCCTTCTTTGTACTTGTCCTCTTTTCTTGTTCTCTATGTCAGTCTCTCCTTATTCCTTTGCTGTACTTGTCCTCTTTTCTTGTTCTCTATGTCAGTCTCTCCTTATTCCTTCTCTGTACTTGTCCTCTTTTCTTGTTCTCTTTGTCAGTCTCTCCTTATTCCTTCTCTGTACTTGTCCTCTTTTCTTGTTCTCTATGTCAGTCTCTCCTTATTCCTTCTCTGTACTTGTCCTCTTTTCTTGTTCTCTTTGTCAGTCTCTCCTTATTCCTTCTCTGTACTTGTCCTCTTTTCTTGTTCTCTATGTCAATCTCTCCTTACCCCTTCTCTGTACTTGTCCTCTTTTCTTGTTCTCTTTGTCAGTCTCTCCTTATTCCTTCTCTGTACTTGTCCTCTTTTCTTGTTCTCTATGTCAGTCTCTCCTTATTCCTTCTCTGTACTTGTCCTCTTTTCTTGTTCTCTATGTCAGTCTCTCCTTATTCCTTCTCTGTACTTGTCCTCTTTTCTTGTTCTCTTTGTCAGTCTCTCCTTATTCCTTCTCTGTACTTGTCTTCTTTTCTTGTTCTCTTTGTCAGTCTCTCCTTATTCCTTCTCTGTACTTGTCCTCTTTTCTTGTTCTCTATGTCAGTCTCTCCTTATTCCTTCTCTGTACTTGTCCTCTTTTCTTGTTCTCTTTGTCAGTCTCTCCTTATTCCTTCTTTGTACTTGTCCTCTTTTCTTGTTCTCTATGTCAGTCTCTCCTTATTCCTTCTCTGTACTTGTCCTCTTTTCTTGTTCTCTTTGTCAGTCTCTCCTTATTCTTTCTCTGTACTTGTCCTCTTTTCTTGTTCTCTGTGTCAGTCTCTCCTTATTCCTTCTCTGTACTTGTCCTCTTTTCTTGTTCTCTATGACAATCTCTCCTTACTCCTTCTCTGTACTTGTCGTCTTTTCTTGTTCTCTTTGTCAGTCTCTCCTTATTCCTTCTCTGTACTTGTCCTCTTTTCTTGTTCTCTATGACAATCTCTCCTTACTCCTTCTCTGTACTTGTCCTCTTTTCTTGTTCTCTATGTCAGTCTCTCCTTATTCTTTCTCTGTACTTGTCCTCTTTTCTTGTTCTCTGTGTCAGTCTCTCCTTATTCCTTCTCTGTACTTGTCCTCTTTTCTTGTACTCTCCTTACTCCTTCTCTGTACTTGTCCTCTTTTCTTGTTCTCTATGTCAGTCTCTCCTTATTCCTTCTCTGTACTTGTCTCTTTTCTTGTTCTCTATGACAATCTCTCCTTACTCCTTCTCTGTACTTGTCCTCTTTTCTTGTTCTCTATGACAATCTCTCCTTACTCCTTCTCTGTACTTGTCCTCTTTTCTTGTTCTCTTTGTCAGTCTCTCCTTATTCCTTCTCTGTACTTGTCCTCTTTTCTTGTTCTCTATGTCAGTCTCTCCTTATTCCTTCTCTGTACTTGTCGTCTTTTCTTGTTCTCTTTGTCAGTCTCTCCTTATTCCTTCTCTGTACTTGTCCTCTTTTCTTGTTCTCTTTGTCAGTCTCTCCTTATTCCTTCTCTGTACTTGTCCTCTTTTCTTGTTCTCTATGTCAGTCTCTCCTTATTCCTTCTCTGTACATGCCATGCCCATCTCAGTCCAACTACTTTCATGTTTATGTGATTCTCCATTCCATTCCCTTGGAACTCCCAATTCCCATCTTCTTTACTAGTTTGTTTTTGCAGTTAATTGCCTGTACTCTATTCAGAAGAGCACAGTTATCTGTGAATTAACCCCCTTCTCTCTATCCCCTCAACCCACCCAGTCTTACTTTTAGTTCACTTCCAGTGTGTTTGTTAATCAACTCACCTAGAACCATGGTGCTGACTGCCCTAATCCAGCCATGCCACCATAGCTAGGGGGCCTCATTAATGGAACTAAATGTCCAGCCATTTCCTCAGTATGTAGCTACTCCAGTTCCTACAACATGTGTTCTTTATCTGCTATGGAGGGTGTTGGGAACTGACTGTGATTGCACCCACTGGGAGGCATTGGGACTGATTAACACAGGGAAAGCAGAAGGAGATGGGGCCAAAACTCCCTGTGGACATGGTGGTGTAACAAGGGAAAGTGTGGGTAAACTTGAGAGTGTTGTACAGTGGTATAAGAGTAAAGGGGCAACACAGATGGCTGGGGATGGGACGGCAGAAGAGTGGAAGCCTGGGATGCTGGGAGTGTCATTTAAGCTCACCTTCCAAAGTAATCTGGAGAAGAAAGTACTTCACTGGCTATGTGAGTCTCCTGAACATGGAGTATTCAGCACAGACTTACAGGTTATTAGGGGGGGTGTGCATACTGCATAACTTTCTTCACAATTAATGCAAAACATAACAATATACAAGATATCACAACTAAACAATGGGCCAAGAGACACTGAAGTTCTTTGGACTATATTGTGAGTTTGTAATTATTAACGAAAATAGTTTTTTGGTGAATCGTAGTTACCGATCATTAAGGGTTATGATGGAAGTAAAATGTTGACATATTTAGTGGAGACTATATGCATGCCAGTGAAGATACACCTGGAAATAAAATATTCGAGTAGACCGTTTCATGAAGATTGTATATATTAGTTAATGTATTATTAAAAATACTGTAGAATTTTACCAGTTTCGGGGGCCTGGGGGATCTACAGAGCCCTTAGAATGATTCAATCAAATACAGATTTATCATGCATAGTGGCAGTACCCTAAGATACACCCATGCAAAATTAGAGAAAAAGTTGCTGAATCGTTTCTAAGATATGGCAGCTAACGGCGGACGGCAGATGCAGAGTGGCATAAGTCCATTGGACCTTCAGCCCAAAGGACTAAAAATGGCAATCAAAATGGAATATGTAGCTGTATTTGTAGTAGAAGTCTGTCTATCTGTCTGCACTCTCTCCTCTTACATGTGTTATCAATACACACTTAAACCATGCACCTTCCATTGATGACACAGGTGGACATCAGAAGGCAAGCCTCATTTCATCACACAAGATCCCACTATCATGTGGTTGTCATCTAAGTCCTCCTCCCATGTGCACTAATGGCCCAGGGAAGTCAGTGGCACTGCCTGGGGCTGGGAGCAGCCTGCCAAGACCACTTAGTTCAATTAGCAGTAATCTGCTGGCCAGCTCAGCAAGGGAGACTTCCCCAGGGTGTGGTCTCACTTCCTTGAAGTTGAATGTCAGAGGCCAGGATTAACCACAGGTGATCTCAATTTCATGAGAAGTGGCCTCTTCCCTGGGGTGGCATTCATTGGTCACCTTTGGGTGCCTCTGGTGTAGGTCAGAAGTTATTCTTGTCCAATGTGTAGGGTAGAGGTCACCCTTGGTCCTAGGGGGGTTTGGCAGAATGTCAGAGGTTGATCACTGTCATTCATATGGTGGGGGTCTCTCAGTGCCTTAGAGGTCACCCTCATCCTTTGGGGGTCTCACCCTTAGAGGTCACACTTTTTCCTAAGGGGGTCTGTCAGGGCCCCAGAAGTCACCCTTGTTCCTCGGGGGTTTCAGCCTCATCCCTGGTGGCCTGTCAGAGCTTCATAGGTCAACAAACTGTTGTATAATGGCTGTGATTGCATCAGGTGTGTTATATATAGAGAGTTTGTAAGTTTGTTGACATGTACCAGCAGGTTCTGCTATTCTGGCAGTATGTTCTGTAGTTGGTCTGTTACACAATGCCCAAAATGAACATAATGGAGTGGTTGACTAGTACTGGAAACAGATTGTTCGGGAAGTTGTTTTAAGTGAAATACTTTTAGCAAACAACCGAAAATGTGTTGTGGCACTAAAAAAAACAGCACAGGCGCTGCACAAAGAAATGTTTCTAAAATCTGTTTTTTCCTCTGAAAACAATAAATGTCGTGTTTTGCTCCCAATAACAAATGTATCCCTGTAACGATTTCTCAAAAGCGAGATCCAAAATTTGTGTAAAGTTTGCAAATTTGACTCATTAAATAATATAACATACATACACAAATGCAAAGCCATACTGACAACAAAATCTTGCAAAATTATGCGTTGTCTCATACGGGAATGGCTATTGTACTATTAAACGCACACCTATCTATTGGAAGCCGACTTTCAGTTTGAAGGATCTACTGGAATTGTGTAACTCACTGAAATGATGCTTCCAGTTAATTGCCTGTGATCCCAGAGAGGGGGACTTCTTGCAGACAACTCAACTTCCTAATAATTACCGTCCCCAATGGACTGTGCAAGGAAACCTCCCATTAATATGTTCTATACATTTATGGAATTATCACTGTGACTGGTCTCAGAGAGATGACTTGGGACTTTCACATGTCTATCACACTCATCCCTTGATTAAACTTCCTGGCCCAGCATAATATACTGAGCGCTCCTATTATGCAGGGATTACAGTCACCCAGTTAATTAACCAATTTTGGTGGGTGAGCGTTCCTGACTTGCCGTTGTTGTTAATGCAGAGTGAGTCTTCCTTAGAAATAGTCTGGCAACTTCGGCAATGCTCAGTAATTGTTTACAAATATCCTGTCATCTTCTTTATTGTGAGTGATTGTCTTGATTTCTGTTTGATTTGTGTAACCTGTGTTTGTCAGTTTATTTTGCGTAACATCTTGTGAATTGTACTGATAATTACAGTTAAAATGCCAGCCCTGCATCAGTATATGCAAAGGTTATTTGTGTTTATAATGCACTCCAGTGATAGCTATACTACAAAGAAATCAGATGTCACAAGGCAATATGTGCCTGTCTCCATGTTAGTCTCACTTGACTACATATTTCAAATTCCATTACAAACTGTATTTCAACGTGGATCATTTTAGTGAGACCTGTTTAATCATTTAGTGGTTAACTTGAGTACTAATTTCAACTTACCGGTACTCCAGTCATGTACGGTGTCAACAACATCAGTTTATTGTGGGTCAGTACTGAATAATGACAAAATATTTAGCAAAGTAAGCTGGATAGCCATGGTTTGTTTCTGGCAGGGGAACATCTGTGGACATCATTTTCATAAATGCCTACATGATGTAAAAAGGACTTCTAGCTGCTGCTAGTAAGTTTTAAGTTAGAATAACTATCCAAAATCACAATGTGCATATAAATCATAACATGTAAATTGTGAATAAATTGTTACATAAATTACTCAATAATTGCTAACACAAAAATAAATAAAACCAAGTATTATTTTGTTTGTTGCCAATTTTGTACTAATATCCAAGGACAGTTTCTGTTATTGCATTATGTACCTGACTAATCCTGGTGCTGTTTGTTGTAGGTCATTCACCCTACCAGCACAGCACTCCGTGCGCACCCCCTCACACTGGATACTACCCCATGCACCCTGTGGCGTCCTCTCAAGGCTCCCACCAGGGAGTGGCCTACTCCCCATTCCGCACCCCGAACCACCGGGAGTCGTACTCGCATGTGGGGAGCACTTACTCGCAAGCTCCTCCATCCTATCACCGCTCTGTTACTCCAACAAGTAGTCGGTCCGGTCGCTCGCATCACTCTCACCATTCCAATGATGGCAGCGTCAAGTACGCGCAATGCGACAGGGTCTCGATGCCCGTCAACCTATGACAGCTACAGTGACATCAAAGACAGCGATGACACTCAAGACATTTTGTGACATCCTTGATATCATTTAAGACATTTTGTGACATTGCTGATTACACCGAAGATAGTTTGTGAAATTGACGATGACACTGAAGATTATGTGTCATGTCAATAATAACAGTTGAAACTGTTTGTGACATCGGCGATGACACTCAAGACATTCTGTGACATTGCCGATAACACTCACAACAGTGTTTGACATTGCCGATGACACAACAGTTTGTGACATGGACAATGACAATCAAGACAGTTTGCACTTTCAACAGTTTCGCTTTCTCTCTAACGTTGATATTGAAGTTTGCGATGCTGTGCAATGGCTGGAGGAATTTGACACTTCGAAGGGAATCACAACTTGTTCTTTGAAAGATCTGTTGACATTCATTGTGGGAAAACACCCAGGAATACCTGGGAAAGAACATTGGAGTTGTTACACCATGTCTGCAAAAGATTATATTTTAAATTATATAAGCACGTGACTTAGCTTGCACTGCGAATGAATGAAAAGTATTTTATGATACACTGCATCTTTCTTCAGCAGCAATACAGGTTGTTTGGAGACAGTTAATACTTTTACAAATAATGGCTAGACATTTCATGTCATTACACTGCTAGGAAACATTTGTAGTTATTCCATGAGGCCACACAATCCTTCGATTCCACAGATTTTTCTCCAGAACATATGAGAGAATCCAGTAGCAGGTAGGATTTGTTTTTGCAGTTTGTTTCTTTCTGTATGAGAAGGTTTACATTTACTTGCATCTGTCTTTGTAAATTTGTCCCATTTGTGGAACCAGTCTGGTCGCTGTTTGAAAAAATAATTAGTCACGATGATGTCCTAGCTATTGTGTGCAATTTTTGTCTTCTGAAACACCACTGTTTTGTTGTATTTATGTTATGTTTGTTATGTTCGAGTATCACAAGAATTTGGCGCAAGAAGCCAGGATTCACAATGTTTCTTTAGTATGTCCACTGTAGATTAACAACATGGTTCTCTGTATGCTGGTATTGCTTGTTCTGCATAACAGATAAATCAAACCATCTCCCTCCAGAACTACAGCGTACAAGTACCAAAACAGACAGGCCACTTGTTTGGTTTAGGTCTGTGTTATTTACTTGAAATTCTGTATAAAGCTGTACAAATTTGGATAAGTTTTTCTCATTGGTTAACCAGCTGTATATAGCATTCCTATACAGATCAGTTGTCGCCATCTACCAGGCAAAAAACGTATCTTCAATGATCATAGTATATCAGTAAATTCTTTAGTTGTATGGAAAACATAAAAAATATGCAGTTTATCATGTTTTTGCATTTGAAGCAAATACAAATTAAAACCGCAAACGGCCCTATTCATCCAAAAATCCATATTCGTATTGTATATGGAAATCCGTTTGAGGTAACAAATCTGACGAATCAGTGTCCTTTGGATTGAACTGGTGGTGTTTTACAATACAGTATTATAGTTTTATGCAAGATGCCATTGTAACAGGGCTGCAGGCATCTTCAGAAGCAGCCTTCAGTCGGTCTGGGTGCTCCTGCAAGCCATAACTACCTCCAGTCTTGCTGGACTACAGTATTCTTCGAGAGAAATGTGGGATATTGCATAATATTACACATGCTATCACAGTGATGTAATATTTTACTCTTGCCTCTCTCATTAATTTATTTTTACTATATTTTTTAATTATGCTATATTTCATATACACCTGTACTTGTCTGTTAGCTGACTATTTGTTTTGTTATCAATTTGACTTCTCCAGTTGGAAATTTGACATGTTTTGTTTCAAAAAGCATTTCTATATGATTTTTTCTTATATGAGTTTGTGCTCCAAGAAGGCTTTGTAATTATAAATGTGGCATTTGCTAGTCCAAATTCAAGAGGGGGACAGTAAGAATCTCAAGGGGAGAGGGTGAGAAATGGGAAGATTTCGTGGAAAATTAACATACGGGGGAATCCTACATTATGTATTGGGGTGTTTATGTGTTATCATGAGTCAATCATGCTCTTTTATCTTGTGACTTATTAACACTCACTGTTCTACATGTTTCCAGCGCTCGGCAACGTTCTATTAACAGTTATCTTGTCATGCATGATTTATTATTACTGCATATTTCATCTTGCAACTCGACTAGTTATTCATTATTTTTGAGATGCGTGATTGTCACTTTGAATCTATCACACATTTGGGTGCATCCCAGACATAATATCTGATTATGCTGACAGAGATTAATTATTAATTAACGATACTGCCACCACAGTAAGCCAGATATATTGAAAACAACACGAACCAATGTTTTTTATGGCTGAATACGTCATTTGGCGTAAATGAATTACAAAACAGGTATTCACTTGCATGCTGGATTTAACCACCTGTTCACCTATTTGAATATTTGAAGCCCAATGTCTTCAGTATGTTATCAACATTTTCCATCCCCCCAGAAGGGTGATCGCATAAGATTGCAAAGTCCTCCGAAATGTATGAAATTATGTATGGAATTGTGATTTGGCCGACACCATGTATCACAGGGAAATAAATTGATACAGTGGCACCACCTATGAAATGGAACAAATATTACTGCACATTGTCGCTACTGTCGATGTAAGAACTCGACAGCATGGCGGGTAATGTAAACCCAGGGGGTATTGGCTCAAAATTGCAAGTTACGCCAGAGGTGTGGGTGATTTGAATCAATACTGGACTTTCTGCAAACCTATGAGACTACCCGTAAGTGTAAGCAGTTATCTTTAGCACTTTACAAGTTCATTTTATGTCTTGAACTGTATGTTATTTGCAAAATAATGCAGCAGTCACCACATAAGATGGTGTTCAAAACAGTTACTGTATATTACCTTAATAATGTACCATTGCACAGTGATGATATATCTTTATACGTGTAACAAGTTACAGTGATGATATATCTTTACACGTGGACAAGTTACAGTGAACAAATAAGATATGTCCATGTATCATTATACCAATCCATAAAAACCTGCTTTAATTCAAAGTACTTTTCAGCCTTTAGGTAATACATTGTAAGCTTGTGTTGGTGATGTGAAGCCCTTTTATCAGTTTCTGTATAACTTGGTGTGAATATAACATGCAGTAAAAGGTGTATCTGAACATTAGGATCATCCTGTTTATATTGTTTTGAAACTACTTTATTCATTGGTTGTCTTTATGTAGTGAAGAACAAAGCAAGGAGCTGAACTTTTGGCTCACCATCAGATTTCTTAAGAATCTATGTGCACAAATTGTTTTGCTGTACATTTAGATAGGTGAAGATACACAATAGTAGATATTTTAGTGTGTCAATATGTCACAGCTGTGCTGGTATCTGTTGGGATTTCTGGTCGTTTTGAGAACATGTTATCACATAAAAATGTATTGTACATACTTACTAGTGATGATATTATAGACACACAATGGTGAAAATATAATTAAAATATTATCATACTTGATGGAGTTTCTTTCTGTTTTACTTTGATAACTACCAAGATGCCTTTCATGCCGGTTTTGAGTGTAAAACTTATGCAAATAGATTTTTACTGGTGTCCATTTGAGTGTGTTTTTAAGAGACACATTTTAGCTTTATCTATGATGGTTAAGACCAAGGGATATCAACTAGTCATTACTGAGATACATGTTTTAAGATATTTATCTCATTAATATGGTTGGGTTTGCTTATTCATTTCCGGATGTTGCAGCCTTGATGGATTGTCTATAGACAGCTCTTTCGTTTGCCAGTCTCCCCACTCCCAGACGTCTTCTCCCACCCATTCCTCTATGTCCTTCTCCCATTGTCTCCTAGCTCTTCCTCATTAGTGTAGTTAACCAAATTACATGGCAAATAGTATTATTTTATTATCATCAATTATGTCACAGGGCCTATCTATGATGTTTTAAGTATAATTAATTTAGAAAACTTGTTATTATTAAGCATTTAACAAAAGTGTGCAGTGTTTTTAGCTCAACAATCGTTAAAAAGAACTTCCAATAAGAAAATAAATTTACAATTTATTGGCAAAGCTCAAAATGAAGGTTTGTTACCCTGCATCTAGTTATCTAATTGCTTTGCCTGCATTGGCTGACTGAAATCGTTTGAACGGTTCCTCCATCTAGCGGTTGTATGAAGTATTACGCCGTAGGTGCTGGCGCTGTTCGCCAGGTGGCACCAGTGTTTTTGTGCTAATGAATATTTATTAACTCAAGCGAGCCCGTTGTTGATGACGTAAACCGCAACGTCCGCAAAAGGCTGGTGAAGTCCCCGCGAACTTTAAACAACATTAGAGGTTTGTTATGACAACTTGTTACTGTATGCACCTCTTTAATATGCTGTAGCATCGTGAACTTATATTCTGTCTATTACATAAAACGTGGTAACAAATTCTTACAGCCAGATCCAGCTGGTATGTTTGATCTGTTTAAAAATGAGTTTGCACGCAAGTTTAATGTCAATCTGTTGATCACGAGTCGATGTCAGTGTCAGTGGCAGTTTCGTGACAGACTTGATTCTTAAATAGAGCTGACATCAGTCGACATTGTGATTGAGGTGACACGTGTCGGAATACCGATAGTTGATAGGCTATAGAATACTAATATTATTTATTTATTCTATACATAGTGTCATATCCATAAAATTAAAAAAAGCCACATCTCTCTTCAAGGTTCGTGCACTCCTTCCATCTCAGTTGCACTCTTCCATTTCATCCATTTTTCACTCTGAGGGCATCTGCAGATGCATGGAAATTCAACATTTCTTAAATGGTGTTTCATTTACAATGTCCACTCCAAAGAACCCTATCCAGGGCTAATATAAGAGTTTTTGTTTACTGACAAGGATCTTCATCTGTGTGACTTCACAACAGATTATGTACATAGACACGTGTTGGGTGGGATAGCTCACCTCCTGCGTAGACAGAAGGTCTAATAGAATGGACCAACAGCTTTTATTTTTTAGTAACTCGTCTAAAAAAACATCTTCCAACATCAAAACCATATCATATGCCAGGTACTATATGTACAGTTAAGTACTTAACAACATATGACACATGGAGTGCAACTGGTAATAGAACAGTTAGAGAAAGAGACCAAGGCCAGCAGATACCACCATTACTGTAATTTGACATTAAACACATTTCCACTTAACCACAGTCGCATCCTCAGGAGAATTGCTTAACAGTCAATTTGTCCACTGTTTCCATCTTTCTCCAACAGGCAAAAAAGCATATCATTTTATACACGTAAATAATTAACTCAAAGAGGTTTGTTGACTTTGACACCTGGGACGAGATGCTGCCAGAATTCCCGTAAATACAGATTAATAGATTTCATGAGTACAATAATTGCAATGTGGCTGAATACTTCACAGAGAAGTTGAGGTGGTGTTTGATTGAACATGTCTGCTGGGAGTGAAGTGTAGTAAAGTATAGCACTATGAACGGTTCTTAGCCCTGGATATCCCACAATCCCTAACATATATATTTATAAGAACACATGTTTACATTTTATTCTACAACATTTACCTTTTATTCTCCAATGTGTATATTTTATTCTCTTGTAAGGCTAGGGCATTAGTTCAATACTTGCCCTTAATCCCCCGAGTCATGGCTAGTAAATGCCACAGGTCAGTTCTGACCAGGCCTGGTCAGAGTTATGGTTCATTCATCTCGAAACCGGGTTCATTGTTCTGCATACTAAGCACAAAATAACTAATCCAAGGTACCCTGTTGCTGTCACGTAACATGTCTAATCATCATGATACCGTTAATGTAATGTACTAATGACTCAGTGGCAATTCTAATCAATCCCGTCTGCAAGAAATGTGTGAGCCAAGTCATGCGTGGGCTTTCAGGTTGTCATTGGCTGTTGTGAAGTTGGTACAGAGCAGTAGATATTGGTTCAGTCGGACACGCTGCACCTGACATTGTATTGGATTTATTAGTGCTGTATATCTGTACTGGATGACTTCGCGGTTGCTCGCCTGCATGTAGTCCTATGATACGCTTCAATGAAAGTAGTACTCTTGTGTTTATGCCTGCAGGCAGTGACTTCTCTGATTGCCTCCCCAGTTTCTCTCTGTGTAGCCTGGTCAGCACAGGTGTGACATCTGTCAAAGATAACAGGTAAGGGATTACTAACCTTTCTTTTAACAGATTAATTAGTTTTTTAATATTGTACGTATTTCTGAACACATATTTATATACTTATCTTGGCTTTCGCCTCTTAAGAAAAATGCTCCGTCTGTTATTACTGATGTCCATAATTTTCATGTTTGATGATGTTATCTTATAACACATGTTGTTGTGGCAGTTCCCCTCTGGAACCTTTTATTAAAGCCACTGGCCATTTGCAGAGCTCGGATTTCAGTTGTTAGTATTTAGGCCAGTGATTGTATATTGTATGAATTATGTATGTTTATAAGTTAATAAAAACTGCTGACGATTTTGGACTGCATAATTGCTTTGTGTTAACAATATATCTTCTTCTTCCCCTTGCTCCCTTGCGGGGTGGGGTCAATGTCACTTGATAGGTTCTTCTACTTTTCTTGTCAGTTCTTTCCACCTCTCTCTCTCGTCTGCAATTCATGGCTGTTCACGCCAGCCCTCCCCAGGTCTCGTTTTATGCTGTCGTTCCATCTCAGCCTTGGTCTTCCTCTCCTTCGTCTGCCACCCTCTTCTACTTTCCACGCTCTTCTCGCCAGTCTGTCTTCACCCATTCTATGTACATGTCTCGCCCATCTCATTCTGTTACCGGCTACTTTCTTCTTTAGATGTTTTTTCATTGCAATCTCCTCTCTCAATTCCTTCATCTTCCTTCTATCCTCTCGTGTTACTCTACATATTCTTCTGACCCAGTTATTTTCTGCCACCTGTAGTTTCTCCTCCTGTCTCTCTGTCAGTGGCAGTGTTCCCAACCCATATATACAGGCTGGTACAACGCAGGCTTCTAACACTTTTCCTTTCAGTTGTTTCTTCAGTTTTCTGTCCCACATAATGCCTTCTACCCTCTTCCATGTTGCTGCTCCTGCTTGCACCCTCCTCTGTATTTCTTTACTACTCCTTCCATCCTCACACATTGCACCGCCCAGGTATACAAAGCTGTTCACATGTTTAATGGTCTTTCTGTCAACAACTACCTGCAGATCTACCTCCTGTTCTCCTATCCACATTACTTCAGTCTTCGCCAGATTCATTCGGAGGCCGTGTTTTCTGAAGGTGTTACTCCATTCTTGCAAAGCTTTCTGTAGTTCCTCTTTGTTATCAGCCACCACTGCTAGGTCGTCTGCATACAGTATCTTCTTAAGTTCTTCCTGCTCCGATATCTTTCAACTGATCAGGTTCATCACCATAATGAAAAGCAGGGGACTCAAGGCACTTCCCTGTTTGAGTCCTACTTCCACTCCAAATTGTTCCGATGTTTCTCCTTCGACTCTCACTACAGCTGTTGTCTCCTTGTACATTTCCTCCACCATTCTGGCTTCTGCTTCTCCAACCTCCATCCATCTCATGACTGCAAATGCGAGTTCTCTCGGCACGGTGTCAAATGCCTTTTCCAGATCTACAAAACCGAACGCTTCATCCTTTTAAAATTATCTCTTCTCAATAATTTGTCTGATGGCAAACAATCCATCATCTGTTCCTCTCCCTTTCCTAAATCCCAGCTGATTCTCTCCGATTTTGCTCTCCACTGAAAGCCTCACCCTAGCATCCATTATCCTTTCCAACAATTTCAGGGCTTGACTCAGTAATGTGATGCCTCTGTATCTCCCTGGGTCATGGATGTCTCCTTTCCCCTTCCATATCGGCACAGTCACTCCTCTTCGCCACTCTGCTGGTATCTCTCCTGCTGTGAAGCACACATTAAACAGCTTCGTCAGCCACTTGATTCCAACTAGTCTGTTTGCTTTCACCATTTCCACTGAGAGTTCATCCACTCCTACAGCCTCTCCAGTTTTTATCTTTTTTACTGCTTTCTTCACCTCTTCTTCTGTTATTGTCCTCACCTCCAGCTCTCTCCTTACGGTGTGTTAACAATATCTGGGTTTAAATAACAGTAAAATAACTAGGAGCGATAATAATAATTTGAATAATTTACCTGAAAAAGTTGTAACTGCACCTAGCAACGCATTTAAAAGTCGCATAGATAGGCATGGGAATACCGAAGAGTATATTTACAACTACAAAGTGTACTTGCAAGGAACTAGTAGAATATTCATACTCATAGTGAACTACGATGCAGAAATAGCACAAATACCCTTATTTCTATGTAGAAACACCAACTACCCGATAGCATATCACTCCGGCCTAGTTTGGAATCTAATTCGTGTAAGAAATGGAAACTTATTCGCAGAGCTGAGTAGTTATTACTTTAGAGATAGGTGGTCAGAAATGAAGGGTAATGCATAAAAGAGTCAATGTGGATACAAAAACAACTGTAAATGGGGAACTACAACCTTCCGCATGTGTACAATGTTATCTAATAGAAATGTTTTTTTAGAAGACAAAGTAATGTTACTCATTCGTGAAGGAACATCATATTTTATTAGGAAGTATTCATTCTCACAGAGGACAATCAATTAAAAATCAAATCTGGTATTTAAAAGTGCTTCCTCAATTACAATTTTTGCTTGTCTCATTTCAAAATTAATTTTGCAAAAAAGCAAAACAGAAATATGTTTCTGTTTTGCTGTGGCAGACAAAGTCAGGGGGTTGATGGCTAAATGTCAGCACAGCAATTTAGTTTGGCCAGTTACAAGGTGTAACATTTAAAGAAAATTCTGTTGACAAATTAAACAAATATTACATCAATTACATATACCATTTAACATATATTCACACATTACTTATCTGGACTAGCAAGAACCAGATTTGCGACGGGCTAAGTCAGATGAGGATGCAGCTTTAATCTGAGCAGCAATGGTATAAACGCTTTTAGTGTGAATATGCCTACAAAAAATTGACAAATACCTCCGAAGGGCTGGTTTCACGTAGATAAACTTCCCTGTCCACTTGTCATCTGGGTGTTTTGATTTTAGTGGCAATGTTGTTTTTAAGAAAATTTTAATTATGGGGCAAGCAGTAGTGTAGTGGTTAAACATTAAAAGCGTGGACTTTGAAACGAGAGAACCCAGTTTCAAATCCTCCTCCTCCTGCTGTTTCAAAACTTGGGCAAGTTTCTTCACAATTTTGCTTCAGTTCAATCAGCTGTATGAATGACTACCTGCCTAGTGCTGCAGACTGTGGTGGATACTGGATGTATGTTAATTAATAATCTTTGCATAGTTGAAAAGTGGCTGAATGCTTCCCAAGGAAGTCAAGATGGTGATGAATGAACAGATCTGCCAGGCAGAATTTATCTTTGAAATTACGGATGTTTGTGACGAATAATATTGGATCAATATCAGATCAATAAAGTATAAGCAATCTCAGATTGATCAATGTATTATTAATAAGCAATATGAATAGGATAAATACGTAAGATCAGTGCAGTGGAACCTCACTATGAAGGTCACACCTGGGACCGGGTGAAATTACATGAATAGCAAGGTGGCCTTATTAGCAAGACAAATTTCCAGTTTTACTGTTTCAAAAATAATTTGGGACTGTCCCAGGGTGATCTTAATTGTGAGGTGACTGTATTACTGAGGTGACCCGTGACCGCAAAGCAAGGTTATATTGTATGTAGCAGATTTTCTTGTATAGATATTTATTGGGATTAGCTCTAATGATGATTACATTGTCAAGTCCTTTGAGTGTAATTATTACAATGATCAATTAATTCATTAATCATTCAAAGTGATGTTGATTTCACATCTCAGCTGGCTGCTGGGACAGACGTAGGTGTGGAACCAGTGCCAGGAGCCTGCCTGCGTGAGATCAACCCATCTCAGCCCACCATGGCGACCTTATCGCCCACCAAATATCACCAGGTAAGCTGTTTGTTACTGTTTCGCTGCGAAAACAACACAAGTAAATAATGCATAACGATGCGGCTCACCGTGCCAAAAATCTCATTTTAATCCTCGTTTTGATTAAATTTATGAACTCTTATCATGTTTATGAAAGCGGTGCCAGCATTTTCGTCTGTCGTTGTGTTTCTGTGGGAAACATGTTGCTACCAGCAAGGAATAATAATCACGCACAGGGACACATACATGCACACATGAGGCTGGTCTGCGATATGCAGCACGGTTAGACTCCAAGAGTTTGTGAATATTTAATGCAGCTTGAGAGTTGAGAATGGCGTGACTAGCAGATGAGGTGTGTCATGATAGACTTAGAGTGTATTTGTGGAGACGGGGGAAGGATGGAGAAGATGGAAGGACGTGACGGAGCCACCCTATTGGTGGGGGGCGAGAAGGCAGTCACAGAGGAGCTGGGAAGAAAGGAGTTGAGAAAGGTAGTGGTCATGTGGCAGGGGCGTTCTAGGGTGGTACTGGGTGGTTCACTGTGGTTGTGTAGACAGTTTGACTGTGTCGTTCAGAGCTGTAGCAGCAACAATGATTCTGCTTAATGTTAAATAGTTTTACCTATTCCTTGTGTGATTGTATAATTTCTATATACTAACTGATAATTAGTTTATTCTGTCATTTTATCATTATAGTCAAACACTCTGGTAGTGGCAGATTAGTTATCACTGAAACTGACTGAATTATAGAACCACTGTAGTAATTTCTTGTCACTCGACTGCGTAACAAGTAAAAGCCGAAGTAATAAGTAAGACCGATGTGATGTTTGTAGCACACCAGTCCTGTCTTCAAGACCCCCATGACCTTCACCCCAAGGCTTGCGGGGGAACAAGCACGACCTTCACCTTCCCGGATTGAACTGTGGAAGGAAGAACTGGGCTTGGATGGTGGGTGCTTTCCCTGGTTCTTGGTCACATCAACATTTTGGTCCTTTATTTTAAAATTAAATATGTTTTGGTATAATTTATGTTATCATCATTCAATATCATATTTATTTTCAGTAAAACCTACTCACAGCAGAGTATTGGGTGTGTAGAGATTGATAAAATGTGTTAATTTGTATGGATGGAATCTGGAAATATTTAGTACTAAGTGCAATTACAATTCTAACTTGTCTGTTTTGGCTAGGTATCCATCATGTATGGACAGTTTTCTTGTTAAATGTAAAACTTTTAACTTTTCCTGCTCAAAGAGGTTAAACAAAGATCAACCTGTAGTTTGTTTAACTGGCTTATAGAGTGCGTTCCATTTAGTATTTGATTTACTGGCTACATGTTCCAAGTACTCAAATCCAGCCATAACAAATTATGATTCATTAGTAACGTTGATTTGATAATCAGGTCTTTTGGCACAATACAACTTATGTTAATCAGTCGATGTTGATGTATCAATGTCATTGTTTATTGCCCTTAGATGCTGACGATTGCACATCACAGAACTCTGATGAAGACTTTGATGAAGGTATCTCAAAAGGTATGTTTACATGACATTTATTCTGATCTGTCTACAATTTTGGCCCAGTTTAAATATGCCAATGTCAGTGTCATGAAAGGGTTGGTTCTTCGCTATCCACTGTATTATTAATTGACTGTATGTTATTGATCAAGAACTGCATAAATGTCAAATTAATAACGTCATCACACTCCCATCTGTAGTGCCATAAGATATATTGGTCCATATTGTGACTAAGTTCAACCGGTATTGAGTGAGTTTATCAAGAATGTTTGATTATGATGTTTGAATAATTTCAAATGCCATTATGCATTGGCACGGATACAGTTGTTTCGGCACACAGCAACATTTCTTTAGTTAAGTCATTGTTAGTTTAAAATATGAAAACGTGAATTTAACACCCATAAGTACTTATAATAATGTACACAGAATTGTCAATAAAAACATATAATTGGTCATATTCGTATGACCTTGGTATTAGCCAGAGGGTAGTTAAGAATATAATTATATATACAGTGTATTATCTTCAGTGACATCCTCTTGACTTCCAATTATGTGTACTAGTTTCGATAAGTCATTCAGTGAGATTGTCACCTGTTTATTGCCAACAATGGATGTGATAGTTGCTTGGTGATTCATCCTGTCTGTTGAAATAACATATAATTGCATAATTTATTTAAGAAATGATGTGAATATATTTCTGATATTCAGTTGAAGATGACAACTGTTCGTCCATGGAGTTCCAAGCTCTGCAGAAAGAGTTGACTGCCAGAAATGCCCAGCGGGACGAACTTCTCTTCAGTGTCAAAGTAAGCTGTCTTATAATGCGTCATATTTCTATGTGTAATAGTGGAGGTTGTTGTTAAGTTGTGCCATATGATTCATCTATGTTGTGTCAGATTCTGTCAGCGTCAGTCACTGTCATGCCATGTGTCAGATGTTGACAGTTACTGCGACATGTCCTGTGTCAGATGCTGTAAGTCACTGTGTCATGTTGTGTTCGATGTTGTCAGTCACTGTGTCATGTCATGTCAGTTGCTGTCAGTCCCTGTCATGTCGTGTCAGATGCTGTCAGTCACTGTCATGTCATGTCATGTCGGATGTTGTCAGTCACTGTCTTGTGTCAGATGCTGTCAATTACTGTCATGTCGGATGTTGTCAGTCACTGTCTTGTGTCAGATGCTGTCAGTCACTGTGTCATATCAGATGCTGTCAGTCACTGTGTCATGTCGGATGCTGTCAGTCACTGTGCCTTGTGTCAGATGCCATCAGTGACTGTGTCATGTTGGATACTCTCAGTCACTGTGTCATGTCGTGTCAGATGCTGTCGGACAAGAACCGTCAGTACCGGAGCCGGCTGGAACAAGAGGAGAGCACAAAGAAGCATCAGCTGAAGATCCTGCAGAAGACACACCGGAGCCATCTGGAGGAGAAGAAGGAGCTCATTGAGAACCTTGAGGCTCTCATTGAGGAGCTCGAGGAGAAGGTCGCCTGGTGTGAGGGCAACGGTGAGTAGTCAGATGAGGGCGTGGCGTTATTTTTATTATCTTTGAGAATTGTGTGCAGCTGAATTTGGATATGACAGTGGCAGAGTAACGCACATAATTGGGTGAGACAGTGGCAGAGTAATGCACATAATTGGGTGACACAATGGTAGAATAGCACACATTGAACAAGACAGTGGTGGAGTAGCACACATAATTGGATGAGACAGTGGCAGAGTAGCACATATAATTGGATGAGACAGTGATGGAGTAGCATGCATAATTGGATGAGACATTGGTGGAGTAGATGTCTCAAACCATATGGGGCAGTAATATTAATTTTAAATCAGTATCTTCATACGAGCCGTAGATATCTATTTTCAGTAATGCTCTAACAAAAATGAATTTTGAATTCCAGGAAAGACCGCGACAGATATGTCCTCGGAAAAGGTGACAAATCGCATCAAGAAACTTGTGGATCAGATCTGTTCCCTACAGGCAGAGAAGGCCTCGCTCACTGCACAGCTGATGACCTTGCAGGCTAGCCTTGACTCTCACAAAGGTCGTCAGGAGAAAGAGGTCAAAGAGTTGAAGGTCACCAATGAGAAGGTGCTACAGGAAAACAGTGAATTGGAGGACAAGATTTTTAAGATACAGGCAACAAAGGTAATGTATATTATAACAGCAGTATGTAACAGAATGTACCATTAGTATAACAGCAGTATGTAACAGAATGTACCATTAGTATAACAGCAGTATGTAACAGAATGTACCATTACTATAACAGCAGTATGTAACAGAATGTACCATTAGTATAACAGCAGTATGTAACAGAATATACCATTAGTATAACAGCAGTATGTAACAGAATATACCATTAGTACAACAGCAGTATGTAACAGAATGTACCATTAGTACAACAGCAGTATGTAACAGAACGTACCATTAGTATAACAGCAGTATGTAACAGAACGTACCATTAGTATAACAGCAGTATGTAACAGAACGTACCATTAGTATAACAGCAGTATGTAACAGAACGTACCATTAGTATAACAGCAGTATGTAACAGAACGTACCATTAGTATAACAGCAGTATGTAACAGAATGTATCATTAGTATAACAGCAGTACGTAACAGAATGCACCATTAGTATAACAGCAGTATGTAACAGAATGTACCATTAGTACAACAGCAGTACGTAATAGAATGTACCATTAGTATAACAGCAGTATGTAACAGAATGCACCATTAGTATAACAGCAGTATGTAACAGAATGTACCATTAGTACAACAGCAGTACGTAATAGAATGTACCATTAGTATAACAGCAGTATGTAACAGAATGTACCATTAGTATAACAGCAGTATGTAACAGAACGTACCATTAGTATAACAGCAGTATGTAACAGAACGTACCATTAGTATAACAGCAGTATGTAACAGAACGTACCATTAGTATAACAGCAGTATGTAACAGAATGTATCATTAGTATAACAGCAGTACGTAACAGAATGCACCATTAGTATAACAGCAGTATGTAACAGAATGTACCATTAGTACAACAGCAGTACGTAATAGAATGTACCATTAGTATAACAGCAGTATGTAACAGAATGCACCATTAGTATAACAGCAGTATGTAACAGAATGTACCATTAGTACAACAGCAGTACGTAATAGAATGTACCATTAGTATAACAGCAGTATGTAACAGAATGTACCATTAGTATAACAGCAGTATGTAACAGAATGTACCATTAGTACAACAGCAATACGTAACAGAATGTACCATTAGTATAACAGCAGTATGTAACAGAATGTACCATTAGTATAACAGCAGTATGTAACAGAATGTACCATTAGTACAACAGCAGTATAAAACAGAATGTACCATTAGTACAACAGCAGTATGTAACAGAATGTACCATTAGTATAACAGCAGTACGTAACAGAATGCACCATTAGTATAACAGCAGTACGTAACAGAATGCACCATTAGTATAACAGCAGTATGTAACAGAATGTACCATTAGTACAACAGCAGTATGTAACAGAATGTACCATTAGTATAACAGCAGTACGTAACAAAATGCACCATTAGTATAACAGCAGTACGTAACAGAATGCACCATTAGTATAACAGCAGTACGTAACAGAATGTACCATTAGTATAACAGCAGTATGTAACAGAATGTACCATTAGTACAACAGCAGTACGTAACAGAATGCACCATTAGTACAACAGCAGTACGTAACAGAATGCACCATTAGTATAACAGCAGTACGTAACAGAATTTACCATTAGTATAACAGCAGTATGTAACAGAATGCACCATTAGTATAACAGCAGTACGTAACAGAATGTACCATTAGTATAACAGCAGTATGTAACAGAATGTACCCTTAGTATAACAGCAGTATGTAACAGCATGTACCATTAGTACAACAGCAGTATGTAACAGAATGTACCATTAGTATAACAGCAGTACGTAACAGAATGCACCATTAGTACAACAGCAGTACGTAACAGAATGCACCATTAGTATAACAGCAGTATGTAACAGAATGTACCATTAGTATAACAGCAGTACGTAACAGAATGTACCATTAGTACAACAGCAGTACGTAACAGAATGCACCATTAGTATAACAGCAGTACGTAACAGAATGCACTATTAGTATAACGGCAGTACGTAACAGAATGTACCATTAGTACAACAGCAGTACGTAACAGAATGCACTATTAGTCTAACAGCAGTACGTAACAGAATGTACCATTAGTACAACAGCAGTACGTAACAGAATGCACCATTAGTGTAACAGCAGTACGTAACAGAATGTACCATTAGTATAACAGCAGTACGTAACAGAATGTACCATTAGTATAACAGCAGTACATAACAGAATGCACCATTAGTATTACTCAGTGCTGTGCCAAGTCAAGAAAATTACCATGAAATTACACGTTTCCCATGCAACCAAAAACATATAACATAAATTGTCATGGCGGTGTTCGTCAGTTAAGAGTTAACACATTCATGAAATTGTTTTGCCATGCATCAAAACAATTTATGTCATTACATTCAACATTATTAAACGTTCAGAGAAAGATTTTTTTGCATTTTGATGCTAGATTTGTTTTTGGTTAATCTCCTTTTTGAGTCTTACCACATATATCTGAGTAATACCCCCATCCTGTACGCTCACCTGTATCTTAACATATTTACACCGCTGTAATGATAGATTATTTGTCTTACCACACATCTATCCCTCCTTACAGGGGACTGGAGACACTGACACAGAGAAACAACTGCACAAGTTGGAGTTGGAGAATGATACCTTGCAGCGAGACCTCATGGACAGCCAGGGGAAGTTGGCCGCCATGCAGTGTCAAAACAGCGGCTCAGAGAACGACTCAGAGCGACTCATGAGGGTGAGTGGAACATTCTCACCCACTCCCAGTGTTATATATGTCCCGCCACGGCGAAGTGGGTATTAAGTTATACAGGCCTATTCTGCAGATGAGCCCACAGCATCTGTCTAGGTCATGTCCTATGAATTTTGTGATTTTGACAAATGCATACCATATAATCTCATCTTTGAATGTCCAGTTTATTTTCCTCGACAGCTAATCCAAAACTAATAAAATACATGCATCTATGAATCCATCTATTAAAAAACAATAGACATTATGAGTCAAAATGACTTCATTTATCCGAATGTAATTTTTTTAAAGTTTGCTTCAATTTTAGCAATAAATCAGAAACTACTGAAAATATCTCAACAAATGAGGCGTCATTTTAAAACTAATGATAATAATACAATTTATTTGTATAGCGCCCTAATCAATCAGATTGCTCTCAGGTGCTTTACATGCATGTACATGTAACTATTTAGAATTGTATTATAGATAGAAACAAAAATCATTCTAAAATGTATGCCATAAAATAATAATTAAAACATTCATTGCATAATTATTATACCTCCATGTACACACAATTAAAAATTATATGATAAGTATTAAACTATAAAAAATAAATAAGTGATAAATTAAAATGTAATAAATAATTTTAAAATAGTAATTACTTAAAATATGGGTAAGTGCATTTGATAAAAGTCCACGTGATCATATTACAGAAACGCTACTCTAAAAAGGTGTGTTTTAAGAAGTGTTTTGAACTGTGGCTGTGTCTTTGCCATCCTGACACAGTCCGGCAGTCTGTTCCATAGACTGGCTGCAGCTACAATAAAATGGCGATCACCGTGAGTGACCGTCTGCGAAGCCCGCACTGACAGTAGCGGCAAAGACGCAGATCTCATACAGCAGACGAGGCGGGCTGCGCAATTTTGCACACGTTGCAGTTGCAGCATTGTCTGCGGAAGACCATAGAGTAATTAATTTGCATAATCGAGGCGTGAAGTCACGAGCTCAAGGGATGACTCCTAGGTTGTGTACGGATGACTTTGGCAAAAACCTATGTCCGTCAATTGTCACGAAAATATCGGAGGGCAGATCGTTTCATTGTTTTGAAGTGAGGAAGATGACTGCCTCTGACTTATCGGTGTTCAACTTAAGTTGGTTTCGTTCAAACCAGTCATTCACCTCCACTACACATTGTTCAATCTTCGTTATTGCTGCAGTGATGGGTTGATCGTGCTCCACTTGTAAATTTGCGTGTCATCCACATAACAATGATATTGCATGCCGTGTCGTGCAACGATGTCGTCGATAGGTCTTGTGTATATGCAGTATAATATTGGCCCAAGCACAGACCCTTGTGGGACACAACATTTCAAAACACAATGATGTGGAATAAAAAAGTACAAAACTCCCTTTCATAATTTTGCAACTTAATACCCATTTTGCTGTGGCAGACCACATGTATTCTTGTATGTGTCTAGATTGGGTAAATTTGCATTATTCTCAAAGACAATATTGATCCTCTTGCCCACACATTTCAAATTCCTGTGGTGCACATGTTTTCAGTTTTCTGTGAATCTCTTTAAACTAAACTAAGTGTGGGTTTATTGCCTGTTACAATGGCAAATAGAAACGTGGCTGATAAAAGAAAGTTCATAAAACTCAGATAAAAATTCAGTCTGTTCTGCTAGCATTATGAACCAGAATATACCTGATCCAATAATGCTGTAATGCCCACGGGCAATACACCGGTCAAGCGTGGTATTAAAAGTTTGATTTTCCATAATTGTTATTGTCACAACTTGTGTTACAGTATTGACCAGTTTACATATAAGTGATTTTCCTTCAATTTGTTGTGCAGTAGTTATTTTAGTTGTGTGTGCTTTTATACAAATGAACAACACTCAACACTGATGGAGATTTTGATTCCGTTTTCTTGTGATATCCAGAAGAAAGCATGTTTCACATGCATTCGTTTTCTTTATAAAGGTCAATCAGCAACTTGATTTTATAAACAAAAAAATCACTGACACGCATACACACCTAGCATGCAGTCACACATGTGCACATATGCATGCACACACGTGCTTGCACACATACGCGTGCGCGCGCACACACACACACACACACACTTGTCATCTACCAATAACTGAGCAGTGATTGTGATGAGTTGTAATTATGAGACAGTCAGTGTCTGGGCGTGGCCCTGACTTCCTCACAAGCCTCAGCAGGTCAGTATTGATTATTGGCAGGCCTGTGATGTGTTGGCTTAAGACCGCTGCACTTTTTGTCTGGGACATCGACTCTAATGAACTTTCATGGAATTCGCATGTGTCATTGACCTCTGACAAATGGCCGCATGATCCCGAGTGTCTAGATTACTCTCGTTTTGTACAACATTTAACTAGTCTCATGACGTTGAAGGAACTTGTTCCACTGGATGTGCACCCTTGAATAGTTTGACAGTCTGGTTTCTCGAACTGTGATATTTGACATGGTGATCATTTTGTATTGTAATTGCCATGTCAAATTTCAAATATTTGTAATTAAAAATATACACCAGAGTAATCAATAAGTATACTGCTGGTTGTGTGTGTGGTGGGACCGATTACCTGTCCTTAATCCACTAACCTAATGATAATTCTACTCTCATCACTATACTAGCTAGTGTTAGTTGGGGAGAGTTTTTAGGTGAGGAAAGGATTTTTCAGATGAATTTCTTTCTCGGTGTGATTAACTGAAGAGTTTGGTGTTTTTTTTCTAAATTGAATGGTATCAATAATTTAATGCGTGTTTACTGTGGTATGAGATCTGTTTCTCGGATGCTACTAAACTGAATAGATGACAGTCTGTGTTAAATAACACAACAATACGCTATGAATCTTTTCTCCGTACAGTTAAAAATAAGATTATGAAGATCAGGTTTATCCTTTGTATGAAAACTTAATTAGTGCATTACCTACTCAATTTAAAAAAAAATTCATGATATTAGCTCTTTTATTAACAATGCAGACTTATCTATGTTGATTTTTGAGACCTATGACAACATATCTCTGACAAAGGCATGCTGGGAATTTTTCATTAAATACCACCACATCGCATGTCTGTGTATCAAGCCACCTTTACACTACTGACAAACGACACAACGTTACCCTCCTTTAATGTATAATTGAAAACACAGCACTTCTACCACATCTGTTGAAGGTGTATTTTTGTCTCTGTCGGCTAGAATAATCAGCATTGGCCCTGCCTGCTGGAGATGGAGGTGTAGGGTACTTCTGGTGGGGAGTTTTGTCTTTCAACTTCCCGGCACATGGAAGCGATGCTAAGCAGATGTTTTAGCTCTAACCAGTTCCTTTTTAATTTACATTACATAAATCTGTATTCTATAATAATTTATATATTTTAAGTTTTATAAAATAGTTCACACCACATCAGTTATGGATTCAGATATGAGCGTCTTCCCATAATTAAAGATGTCAAGTAGGATTGTTTGGTTTTTCTTCTCTTTATTAGTTAACCATCCTTACACAATCCTCCCATCTCTGTATTTGGTGGGCCCAGTGTGAAACCATATAATTATAAAAAGTGTTACCAAGCTTGTCAGGGTTAAAAGAAAAGGGCAAGCACTTACTGTTATTAAATTATCTAAAGTTTTGATTTATATTTATGTCCGTGAAAATAATTGCTGGATTTCATATACAGCACTAAAAGTCATATGGAATATCAAATAGTGAATTTATAAAATGTTATTTGTCTTGTGTATATTATCATGTAAGTTCTACTAATGATGAAATGTATTAATAATTATATAAATAATAATAATAAAAAATAAATAGCTAAGTTTGTTGCTGCTGTAAATGCTGACCCTATTCAGTCGTGAACAATCAGTCTAATTTGAATGAATCATGCCAAGTAAAGCTTGTTGGTACATGCAGTGTTGATCCGTACTCCAGCATTTTGTGTGAATTAAGCCAGCTGTTATGCAGCAACAGTAATAGTGTTAGTAGCGGCTGTTACCAGTGTTAGTGGTGTTACCAGTGTTAAGAAACCCTCAGTGAGGTTCAGCCAAAGCCAGATCCCCCCACCACCACCACACCTGGCTCCTATGTAAGCTGCATAGATTACTGCAGCATGTTCAGTTCTGAACCTGATAACCGCAGTGATTGGATGTGGATAACAGCCTCTGCTATCCGGAGAGTGGGAGGCAGTGTAGGGAAGGGTTGGGGATGACCTGGGCAGGATACAGCATCCTGTGATAGGCGTACTTACAGAGGACGTTAACAGATGTGTTCGAGAGAGGACCAAGACACACAGATTGGCAATGGGCGGGTGGAGAGGCTCGGTTGGGTGTCGCCAGGTTCCTTTTAAGACTCGGCCGTAAGAAGATGCACAATGGATGCTGATGGAGAATCTTGGTTTCGGGTTCTTCATATACATGTACAGTTGTCTACTCTTACGTATCACTGAAGCCGGCATCTCCTGGTGATGGAAACCATTCTATTTGAACAGTAGCACTAGTAGTATATTGATGTATTGATGGGGTTCGAGAAAGTGGATGACGTACTGTACTAGCCTTGTGGTCGGAGCATGGTTGTCATATCACAGTGAACTAGACGTGTTTGTCGGCGTCAAGTATGCGACAACGTGCGTTTAAGTTCACCTTCCATGTCACCATGTACAAGTACCTGCGTGAAGACAATGAGGTAACTCGGTAGAGTCGGTAGTCATTCCATTAACTTTATTTAACCATTATGTTCTATCAAAAATTAATATTTGTTTATGTCATTTGTTTTTCTTTTGTATAAAAGTACGTAACTTTGTAAGTTTACTTTACACTTTTAAAATGGTTTGTAGAAGAACTGCTCAAAGAACACAAGTCTATTTCTACTGTTTGTAAGATCCGGTGGTCACTTTAACATAAACTGTGACCCAATTACCTGAAACAATCAATCAGATGTATTGTTGAAAAAAAATTCCTAATTTGGCAAATATAGTCCGTTTTGAAGTCTCAAGCATGCTGTAATTTGATCTTTCCAATTGCAGATGCCCAAATACTGTAAGCTATACAACGCAACTTTATCAGATTACAGCTTATATATATCAGTGAAGACTACTTTATTAGACATAAAACTAAAGGCTAGAACTTTTTGCATTGCTCACAATTGGTAACTTCAACAACAGTGGCCTCTCACTGTAAAAACATGTTGTTTCTTATCATTTATATACACTGGTATATATATATATATACATTGTATATATATACACTAGTGACAACCAGAACAGGATTTTCTCATTTTCAGCAGATGTTTCTTATATAAGGACTCTTGGTGCTATATATGATGCAAGTGCCCACTGGACGGCGGCATAGTGATGTCTAAAGCCTGAAACATCACTCTTAAATCTGTGAGGCCTCACACAGTGTACTCTGCAAACTGATTTCCTCCACATCAAACTGGAGTTGTGATAATGATTGAGACGATGCGAGATCCATCAGTACTGCATATGTGTCATGGGAGAAAGCAACCACTGCTGCCAGAGTGGTGCTTTAAGTTCCATCTGATTATCCTCCACCTTAGCCTCCTGCACCCACACTGGCTGCTGATTGTTAGAATGCCACAGTGTCCCTGGGGCAGTCTCCCGGGGCTATTACAAACTCCCATGTCAGACTGGAATGGGGAGAGATACCGTAATGTCCCTCTTAGAAGTCCACAACTCTCTGTGCACAGCGAGTGTTATGATAATACTTATAATAGGCTTTTATGTCAGACAGTCTGTTTGGGCATATAAATGTTAATAATAAATAAATTGATAAAAACAATATACATGGTTTTTACAAATTACACAAGCCAGATCGAGATTCACTTTTTCTGCAATTTCCGTGTAAATACATGTCGTTAATTGTAATTTGCTTACGTTGTTGTGGCAGAAGTTTAAAATGATCATAATAATGATTATATAATATTTTGTATATATCTAGCTAGGTTTCTAGTAAAATAGCTACATTTGTAATTGTCTGTTATTAATTAAAATTTATATTTAGGCTCTGTTGGTTGTAATTTATTCTTTATTTTTATTGCATAAATTAATTATGAATTTTATAAATGTGTGACATCAATTTCAACTAAGGTTACAGTTTGCAGGATGGTCAAGTTAATTACAGTAACAATCACAGTAATTGAAAACTAAATCCTGTTAAGGCCAGACACGGCAGCTGAAATGACGTATTTTGAAAAATATACAAAAAATATGTTTTTGCCATATTCCGATAGCTTCGTATGTGTTCTATCAATAAAATTCACTTTTATAACAATTTCATACCTCTAAATCACTTGTCTCGTTAATACAGTGAGCCCCTATCAATTAATAAATCCTGTTTTAGTTCTCAAGACGCGGAATGTGTTCGATAATATGCGATGTTTAGACCTTAGTAACGCTGCCGTACTTTCAACGTACACCATCTTGTTTAGTACGAATAGAACCGCCAATCCATCCTCTAACTGCTTGTCTAGACGACATTCCCACCCTTTGACCCGTATTTCCGGGAAATCCTAATATATGGGAGCACAATTCAACCGACTATCTCCTTATTTGGCGTTCGTCATTGTGACACGTCAGCATAGGGATGTTCCGCCATGCTTGTGACCTGCGGTGACCCGGATAATTCCATATATGGCGTGAGACACGTGGCATTTCTCCCACAATTCACCATGTTGCTATTTTCGGGTGTAAACAATGATGGCGTCCAGCGACAGTTTTGACGAAATCAGCATGAATTTTGTTGATGCCAAACGTTATAAATTTGCCGCAAAACATGCGTTTGGGCAGAAAAAGAAATGGCAGGCTCGGCAAATGTAGGATGCATGCACGTAACGGGATTTATTGGTGGCAAAACAGCGTATTTAGACGGAAACGCAGCTGCGTGTAGCCACTGCAGACGCCGGCTTAGCCTTAGGCCTTCGCGCCGACGCCGGCTGCGATGCCCGGAGACGGCGGGGAAGCCAGCGGCTGAACAGTGGCAGAGATCTTTGCCAATACTGCATCGCGCAGTGAGATTAAAATGAAATTTATGCAGTCCTAAAGCCAGAAAGGCATGGATGCGACAGTCAAATATGGTAAGTCTTACATAATTATTTTTTTAGATGTCATATTTCCGTGTAAGCAAGTTAGACAATTCAACTATATATATATGTCATGTCATGACTAAGTTTTTATGTCAGTTACTACTTAGCTTTAGATTCCAGCCTTACAGTTATGGTCTATGAATATTTTGATATCTTTACATTATTGATCAAAACACTTACTTATTAATAAACTTTACCTCATACTCATATGCTAATTATGTTGTTGCACATTACGCACACATGTGTGCACACGCACACACACTCATAAATATATATATTTATTCGTATACATATACAAGCATGCATGCACAGTACATTTCCAGTAGGCTTTTTTTATTAATACATGATATATTTCATTTCAGCTTTATCTCTTCACTGGTGCATGATTGACTTGGCTCGAAAAAGTGGCCTTCTTCAGACGGTGGAGTGTCCCCAAGGAGGAGGAGGAAGGACCAGCACATGAATGCTACAGTCCTGTTCTTCATATTAATCAATCAGTATCAATCCTCATTGGTCTTATCAGATGCATGACACTTCAGTTTTTACTTCATAATATTAATAATGATAAAACAATTCCCAAAATCATTGCCTAATTGTTATTCGATCTTTGGCGGCCATTTATAGAAAATCCATTTTTTTGGATTTGTGCTCCGTACAACTCTGGCAGTATTAAAGTTATGCCAATCATGTTTACATCGTTGTATTCAGCATTACTTTCTGCACACAACTACAACCTTATATTTGTAATAAGTTGCATAATTATTTTGTTATATAGGTATTTATAACGAAAAAAAGTCAAAATTGTTGTCAAAATTTAAACAAAATATATAATTTACTAATATTTTAAATATCAAGTTGTAGTTGTGTAATACCAGGCAGTTTAAGTCTGATAGTGAAAGAATTATGATTGTATCTTCTATAGTAATGGCTGGGGACTGTGGACAAAGTTTGCTATATTTTCTCATTATGGCAGCCATTTTGTTCGTTACCATGGCAACGGTGGGTCTGAGTGATAAAAGTTCAGTATATTTTTTACTCCCCACGACCTACTCTTTCTTGCTGGATAGATAAATTTGCCATAATTATTAAAATCAAAAATACCCTATTTAAGCTGCCATGTCTCCCCTTAAGCGAACAGGTTCAGTTGGAAAGCCAGTCAAACTCTAATCAATACGTTCGTCTTGTCTACGGAGATGTATTCTGATATCTGGAATGTGTCTGTATCATCTGCATGGGAATTTATCATTTATGTGATGGCATGAATAAAATTCACACCTGCAATATCTAACACACGAATGTGGATAGGTGTCAAGTGGCAATATAACTAGGATAAAATCCCTGCTAATTTCCTATGTTTCATTCTTACAACTAGAATTGTATGCATATGTTATAACATACAATGTACAAACCATCCAAATCCTCTTATAAAAGCCAGCCTGGAGAACAAATTAATGGCAACAAACATTTGAAGTGGTGGTGCAAACCATTGGGCACTAAGGTAAATAAGCAGCCATTTTGGCAAATGTATCTTTATTAATCAGGATGATTAACGTTTTCACACATTTAAAGCAATTGGGAAGGGAGCACATTTCAAAATATCCGTCAAACACAAGAAATGTGTTTATAATGGACATATACACAGATCAACTATGCAGTCTGCATTCAGACCAATTCCTGTGACTGGATCCTACAGTAGCTAGAGTTTGGGTTAGTCCCTTAACTTAAGGGATCATGGTTCTAACCACAAGTATGTTCACTCCCTCAGTGCATGGCCCTGTCCCGGTTAACTGTGTTGTATAAGAGGCCATCACAGCCTGTATCCTATTTGCCCTTTCTACGAGAGGTACAGACAGAATAAACCATTAGGGAGGTGTAATAAAGTTATAAACTGCTTATTATTTGGTGTGTTTTTACTTTTACAGATGAGAAATTTATATAAATGATGTATTCCTCACAGGATCTATTTCCTAGCAACAAGGTCTGCCAAGCTTTCAAAATGGCTGATGCACATGGGAATCTATCTATTGAACGCTCTGTTATATATAATACATTAGTTTACATTCTGGCCCAAAAACTAGGGCAAGATTGTTTGACAGAGATCTGTATGCGTGTAAGATTGATATAGCAGGACATTGTTGATTCAAATTGTCCTGCACTGGATGGTGAAGTGGATGTTCTATCCAGTGATGTTTTGTGATCACAAATTGGTGATTTTATCAACATTTTGAAAGAGAATGTCTACAAATGTTAACAATGTCAAATTTTTAATCTAAGCCGTTGTGGGACATTTCAGTGCACAGGGTAAACAGTGTCCATCTTTCCCATTGAGGCAAAAAATGGATGCACCAACTGAACGGGTAACATTTGGAAAATGTAAATGTGGATCACATCATCTGCATATACATGTTACAAGTTAGGTAGCCTGAACTTCTCTATTAGTGGAACGCAGCGGCTAGAGCATCGGACTCTCAATTGACAGAACCCCTGTTCATATCTTACGCTGCCATTTCAAACCTTGGGGAAGTTCGTTCACTCTACGTTGCTCCAGTTCACTTAGCTATATGACTGAGTACCTGGCTATAGATAATGGTGGATATTTGTGTACGAATAGTCTTTACACATTAACTGCAGCATGGCTGAATGCTTCCCAGAGAAGTCAAGATGTTTGATTGAATAGGTCAGCCCGGGGATGAAGTGTAAAGTGCTTTGAGCAGTCCCAAGGACTGGACACTGCGCATTATAAGAACCTACTTTTACTTTACTATACACATCTAGTTCCATTTAGGGATCATCTCAGAATGTCAATGTCCAATATCGGATTAAATCACTTTCATTTTGGGGGCAGTTTCATCTGTTGTCGGACATCGATATTTTACACTTCGAACCGATACTGTTAATATATTGATATCATGATCGTATCAATGTTTATAAACTTTCATTTGAGGAAGGCTGAGGTCAGATGAAACTATTTTTTTCTAATATCAGACATCAATATTCAGAGATTATCCTTTACTTTGAGTAATATGGTGAAGAGATGACTGAGAGTCTCCGTTGTTGTCTTGTAGAAGTTGCAGGAAGAGAACGAACGACTCAAGTCTCACATTGCGACGTTGGAGACAACGATCCACACGAGCGCGTCCGACTTCAATGAAAGAGAGACGAAATGGAAGGGCGAGATCCACCAGTTGACCTGCAACCTCCAGCGTGCATCCCAGGAGGCTCGGGAACTTACCGTACAGCTGATGACGCTCCAGGCCAAGTCGCCAGAGGTGACATGTCTGATTCTTCTACTTCCCCCTTGACCCCTTTTAGGGTGGAATCACATGTCTTGGTCCGTTCCGTCCTTTCGATGATACCGTAATGACTGTATATATTCACCTATTCGGACATCGAAAAATACTTCAGTTCTCAGATGTCCGAAAACATAACACACATAACAATTATTCACAGATATGCTGTCCGAATACTTATGAACACAAACGATGTTTCATTGATACACAAATTTCACTGATGCATCTGGAGAAATGCGGGTACTTGCTCATCAGAAATGTGAATAATTGGTGACGTAAGAACAAAGAAAAGTTAAGGTACACAAAAATTATTAACTGTGTGGATTCGTAGCATGTCCGAAAACGTAGTCATGGTACTTCTCCACCTGTCCCGATCACTGCAGCTGTCCCTCACTCTCTGTTATTCATCCCAGCCATCTCCTGATCCCTCTTTACAATATCTCCATTTTAATTTCTGTCTCCACTTTCTACTTCTACCACCCTTTTGCTCTCTTTGTCAATGTACCCTCACTCATTCACGTTCATGTTTTGTTAAAGGTAGCTCCTCAGTTCAATTGTATCACCCGCTTTTTTTCAGGTTTGCTTGCATCTGATCTAGTTGTGCGGACGTTGTTCTATATACATCTCGTACCAATCAGGATAATGCAAACAATGACTAAGAAATAAATGTAATTGTGATTGTATTACAATTACATGCAAAGTAATCGTAATTGATTACATTAATCATTGTTTTTTGAAGTTTAAAAAAAATTAAGATTGGAATTACCTTTTCATGTAGGGTTTCAAAGTGATCATACTTGTAAACATGCTCATAAGTATTTACAGTACAGTAGTCCCTCTCTTCAGCGGACACATCTGTATCCAAGCATAAGTGTCCCGACATGGCACGTGTCCGCTCATCGGAGGGACAGGCATCTTACTATTCTTAGACTGCCAAACTTCAAAGTTCAGACCAGTACAACCGACGCATGGTAAAGATGTGGCATTATGTCAACGCATTGACAGATAGGAATTAAGCACTATACATATATGTTTATTATTACTGTGATGTATTAAAAAATAAACAGTTGGTCATGAAGTCATATCGCCCGTCCGGCATCGTCCGCCCGACTCCCAAGATTTTCCTCAACCGCGTCCGCGCACTGGTCACTCACTGCCACTAGCCTACGCAACGGTATCGGCCCGGCGTTGCAGTAGAATTTGCTGCGCGTATGGCAGCATTCAACCAAAAATGTCAAACAAAACATCTCCATTACAACATTTTATAAATTGGCATACTGGAACGATTTAGATATTCTGTAGCTAAAATACTTTGTAAGTGATTCGCAAGTTGACGAATTTTGCTGCCCCCTACCGGCTAAAATAATAACCTGGAAATGATCAACCGAATATTTAAATCAGTTGCTACATGCAGCGTGAACGTTAATTAAATATTAAAAACAGTAACGGGTACAATCGTTAATTGTCTCACTTAATTTTTCATCCAATTTCGAAACATTCATTAATGCACAAATTGTGCGTCAGTTGATAATGCGTTCCATCGTTTCATACGCTGGTAACCAGTTCATCTTTTCAAGGCACTGGTAATATTTGGCGTAGCGCAGCATAATTTGATGATGCTTGTTTATTATTAGACCTCAGATTAGGCTTAATGTTGGACAACATTGAAAACATTTGAGGTGAACCTTTTATACATCGTATCTGTGAATCTTAATTGCAATTTACAAGATGAAAAGGCGACGCCAAGCCGAAGCCCTGACTGAGGCTGGAGGCGCGAACGGAGAAGCCATCATGATCATGGCATAGGTACGTGACAAACTCCGCCACCCCGCGGCGGCTGCGAGCATCGTTTCGCTGTAGAACGCTTCGGGGAAAGGGGTCGACCCCTTTCTTGTAGCGTCATCGGTCTATTTTAGGGATACCCAAGCCACAGCCATACTGATGACGTAGTTCACGTGTTCCCCTGCTACCTCGTTTTCGAATTGTTGATATCGGAGGGAAAGTTGTGAAATTTTGAAATCGAACGTCATTTTTAGCGTCAATATTCATCTTGAAAGTAAGGATATGAAAGTTTTAAAACTTTATACACATGTTTAATGTATATTTATGTATATATGGGCCAAGTTTGGGAAAAATCTATGGCAGAGAAGTACTTGTTTTTAGTCGAGGGAAAAACGATTTTCGCTCCGAGAAATGTCGATGTTGATAAATTCGAACGGTCACCCACTGTTTTATTTTACCATCAAAACCATGTTTAATTGTGCCATTAAGGCATCCAATATTAATGTTATTATATTTTAGCAAGTTATGGATTGTTGGTAACTCATGCAATAATACGGATTAGAGGATTATTGCCGATTTGTGATCGTTCTCAATCGTTGCTGTCACCAGCCCGGTGATCACGTGACCTGTTTTAGGCATCCTCATTGGCTATTCAGCAAGTGCTTACAAACAAAGACGTGCATTTATGATTTAAGCTTGTTTGCTGCTAGATCTACAGAGGTTTCAATGCAATTCTGCTAAATCAGTTGTTATTTACTTAATGTTTTGACAGTAACTTAGTGTATTTAGTATTTGGTTATTTTATTTGATAGTGATTGTATATTTGATTGCAATTAGATTATTTAACTTAGCAGTCCTCTTTGTTTTTGTTGGCTGTTCAGCCTATTTGAGCCAACACAAAAGATGATTCAACACAAAAAGAAGCCATTGTTACTCTAAATTGTAATTGAAACTACTTGTATGTCTTATATGTGATTGTGGTTTATGTGAGGAATACTTAAACACAAATACACAAGCTGTAGGATTCAGGTTATTTGAGTGGTGGGTGTGATTATATATTAATTGATTAACTGTTACTCAATTAATACATAATCATTCCAACACGTGCACATCACATGCAGTTATAATAATAATTTAAGTATAATATTGAATCTTGTTTTACTATCTGTAATCTGGATACTATTACGTAGTAATTAACACATGTTATACATTTTAATTTCAGAAGATGCCTCCAAAAAAGAAACGGAAGGTTCCTGCTGCTAAAGTTGGACTTGCTAGGCAGCATTTAACAGACAACTTCGCTACCTTGCCCTGTGTTGGTGAAGATATCCTGAATGGCCATGTTTTGTTTGTGTACACTGAACACGACCGTGTGATTTCGCGTACACTCACAGCTTTGAAGGATGTTGTTCCTGGGGATCTTTCGTCTTATAAGTACCTGGTCCAGAAACTGTGTAAGACATTGGACAAGTACAGACATCTAACAGAAGGAAGCGAGTTTGTGAAGTTTGATGTGCTTTGCCGCGGCGTGTTTGTTCAACCTGGACCTGTTCCGTCGACATCGACCGGACCTGCACAGTTGTCATGTTTGCATGTCAGTGTGTCTAAATAAGTCGGTTAATTAGTTATTCATGAAATAATTAATTAAGTGTAATTGTGGAATACAATTTAAATACTTAATTTTGTTATCTCCAGTTTCTCTACTATCTAGTAGTGTTTCTTGTGTGTATGTCATTAAATATATTAATTATGAATCATGTTTTAAAGAAATTTAAGAGTCCAGTAAGTTGGTTAATTAGTGATTCGGGAAGTAATTAATGATGTTTGATTAGAGAAATACTATGGACAGACACATTACTTTCCCATCACTTGTTTGTATGTTATTTCGTGGTGTGATCTCACTGAACATTTCATTAAAATATATGATGTATGAATGAATTTATTTAAAAAAATGATCTAATTAAATCGGTCGTTTGAGTAATTAATTATTAATCTAAGAACTTAATTAGCATCACAATGTAATTAAAGCTACATAATTATAAATAGCTGTCCATAGGAATTATGCACTAAAAAATTATCTTATTAATATTAAGAAAGTTACAACATTTTGAAGTGCAAAAACTTTGATTATTGGTCACACGTTTGCCTATGTTTTACTGTTAAACAAAGGGACAAAATTTAGACATAATTGCCGACATTCAAATTGGCATAACTTTCTTAATATTCACCATAGTACAAATATCTAAGCACCATGTTAAAGGTATTTCCAAGCTCTTTCCAGTGGTATCAGTTTTATTGAGATACAAAGTATTCTAAAAAAATTGTCATGTACCTACATGGCATCGCCGGCAGCAAACGTGATTGATAACAGCACAACATTAACAATACCTTCCTCCACATTCACTCTGCCTAAAGTTTACATACCGCAATCAAAGGAACTCTAAGTAGTTTAGACAAACAACGATTACAGCAAGGAAGACAAGCTTGTTATTACGGGTACACGTGTACTTGGTGTTACCATTGATACACACCAAGCTGTATGTCTGCCATTTTCTAAACAAATTTGGCAAAAAATCTTTGAATTAATGAATACTGTCCGTCTTAGGAGGGACATATAACCAAAATATCCTGTCCGATGTCCGCGTACACGAGGTGTCCCCTCATCAGAGGGACATTAACATGGCAGAACGGTCCGTACATTGATAAACTGTCCCGACATAGCAGGTGTCCCCTCGTCAGAGGGTCTGCTGAAGAGAGGGACTACTGTAATCATAATTTATTACATATAATGTAATCTGTGTTTCATGAATCATTCTTAAAGTTATGCAATTACTTAGTTACATGTTTGCGTCAACTCCTATGCTCGCTTATTAAAAAACTTGTTATTTATTAAGACAATCATCATCTTAACGTTAAAGGGACGTAGTCTGTTTGTCTACCCGGAATTAGCGGGCATAGTAATTTCTAACTGGAAGTCTGCTGTGTTGACCATGGGAAAATGAGCACCTTTGAACATCAAAGGGTATAGCAGTTAACTCAGCCCGACTTAACCGTATTACCAATCATGCGTGTTGGATGTTTTGTTTACTATTTGAGCATGCACGCGTGGTTGTGCCTTCAAATTGTGACTTGTTACGGGCTTACTAAACACAATTTGGCGGGTGGTATACCTTCAACATAGTTAGTATATTCTTAAGAATGTTATATTAATTCAGGCTGCGAAATAAGGCCGGTCCGATCGTCCCGGACGAGTAGTTTCAGTGATCGGACTAGTCCATGTTTAGTGGAGCAGTCCCATCGGACTAGCTGTTATTAGGTAAATTAATTTATGCTATGTATACGCTAGTTGGGTGTTGTGATGGAATAAAACAAAATCAGACAGTAAGATAGCATAGCTGAACGCAGTGAATGTAAATGGCGGCTGTTTACATCCGGTTAGCGTAGGATAGGTAGTGCCACCTAGCGACCATGAGTGATGAGCGACATGGACAAACATACATGCACGGGTTACAGACATCGTTACGTGCTATCCCGTCGTGATGGTAGTTGCGTTATTCCTGCATTGGGTGATTATTTTAGCAAGTTACCAAACGCCAGCAATGTTACTGATTGTTTAGTCGGCTTCGGGAAAGGAAACGCTAATGAAAAGTATAGGGCAAATGATGCAACTTAGTCCGACAATGTCGGTCTTTTGTCGCCGTCAGGCTTCAAATTCTGCTGGCATTGCCTTGTCCACGACTCCTGTTTGCTGCCCCTGATTAAACTAGTCATTTCTTTTGATAACTTTGCAATTGGATCTACGAAATCACATGTATTTGTTTCTATCAATGACACATTTATTCGAACATTTAATTGAAATGGGAAACGGCTTGTTTTCTTTATGAAATAAAGCCACTTACTATGTGCCATAACTGTCACATATATATGATACAACAGTACGATTGATTTTTAAGAACTAGTAAAACAATATGAGGACTAGTTGTTTCTGAGTCAGCTAGTCCGATGGACTACCTGTCAACTAAATCCACTGTGCACCCTGTTAATTTATACATGGAAAACTAATAAACAGATTACGTCCTTTTAAGAACTTTCTTAGCCTTGTTATGACACTGCCCCCTGGTGTGTCGCATCAGGTGGTGACACGGATCGAGCGGGTGGAGGTGGAGTCAGACTCGAGCAAGGACGCCCTGGAGAAGTGCTCCAGCAGTCTGAGTGAAAGTCGGAGGGAGGTGAGGACACTGCGGTCTCAGCTGACGGAGCTTCAGGCCATGTACAGGGACACGGAGCTGAGACTGATAGAGGCCACCCAACAGGTGGGTGTGGACGGGGAGTCAATTGTTTCATGTTTTGTTTTCATCTTGTTTCCCTCTCTGTCGGGTGTAAGGCTGCTCTAGATACTGATCCTCGATTTCTGTTATCTTTTCTTTATCGTCCCATTCACTGTTTTTGCGCTACTGTCTTCATCAGTTGTCTCCACTCCCTTCTTCCTTCACTCTCATTCTCCACTCCCCTCTTCCTTCACTCTCATTCTCCACTCCCCTCTTCCTTCACTCATTCTCCACTCCCCTCTTCCTTCACTCTCATTCTCCACTCCCCTCTTCCTTCACTCCCATTCTTCACTCCCCTCTTCCTTCACTCTCATTCTCCACTCCCCCCTTCCTTCACTCCCATTCTCCACTCCCCTCTTCCTTCACTCTCATTCTCCACTCCTCTCCCAATACTCCAAATCTCTCTTTATACAATCCTCCAATAGAAGTCTAGGTCGTCCTTGTTGGGCATCTGCTTTCTTTGACAACTGTTTCACTTCCATTGTTTCCTTGTAAATGTTTATGTATAGATTTTGACAATACGTAGGAGAATGCAACGAACCAAACACAGAGGATCGTTCCACTAAGATAATGGGCTGGTATGGAAATGTAACCCGTTATTAAATTTAAGGAGCGTTTTTAAAATGCAAAAGGTCACCGCTATATTAGTGAGGTCACTATTTCTGTGACCGCCGAAAGGGTCCTGGTGGCACATCTGGATGTCAACAGTTTTCAGTATACAAGATCAATATCAAGGGGCGAAATAAATTTTACCCAACAAAAACATAATAAATTAATAAAGGAAATAATGAATAAATAAACTGAATGTCCATGTCGCTAAAATGTCACTGGTACAGACTGCAAAAATCTTTGAAGGCAAAAATAAGTATGTCTTTAAGAGTGACATGAATGTGGCAACACAGTTTATTGCAGTTATACTCGTTTGTGATGGGTAGAATGAGCCACTATGCTTAAATATGTTTGTTTGCTCATTATCCTGGGGGTAAATGTTGTGTTATCTTCTGCCAGGTGACACAACTAGAGCAGGTCTCTAGTGATCGAGTGCACGTCTCTAGTGAATTAGAGCAGGTCTCTGGTAAACTAGAACGAGTCTCTAGTGAACGAGATCAGACCTCTAGTGAATTAGAGCGGGTCTCTAGTGAGCTAGAGCAAGTCTCTAGTCAACGTCAAGAGCTGACCACGAGACTGCAACGACTCGAGTCTGTGGCCATGGAGAGGGACGACCAACTGACCATGTCTGAGATCAAGATGCAGGAACTTCAAGAACAGGTATGCTCAGCACAAGTTTAGTCATTTGTCGTATGCCTACACACTACATTGTACAGATTTTCTGGATACAAAACGGATTCTTTGAATTTAGGGAGGAATATGGCTGCATTCTGTTTTAGTACAGATCTGTGTCAAATGTAAAAATCATGACAAAGTGTGCATCTTGTTATGATCATCACGCAAATGTAAATGACACACTTATAGCATTTGGAGACCAATTAAATACTTTTTATGCTAGGTAAATATCCAATCAAATGCAGCATATTTTATGTATGTTTAATAGCCTGGCAGATGGTGCTAATCAATTGAAATAAGACTGCTACAGGCCAGTTAACCAATGAATAACATAATATGGGTTTGTGTAGAATTTCAAATAAAAATATCGATTTCTACCATGAAATTGTGACATGTGAAGGTACACTTTCAACCAGAAGTCTGCTGGTCTAGTTACTAGTAGCTTTTAACAATAGCTGTTTATTTGTGGGGCAAGGTAGCATAGTGAATAGAGCATCGATTACGGGTTCGAATCCTCTTGCAGCTCTATTGAACCTTGGGCTAGTTCATGTTGCTCCTGTTCATTGAGTAAATGGCTATAGATAGTGATTGATATTTGTGTATGAATAGTCTTTCTGCAGTAATTGCGGCATGGCTGAATGCTTCCAAGAAAAGTTTAAATAGTATTCCTTTGAATAGGTCTGCCAGGGAGTAAAGTGTAAAGTTCTTTGAGCAGTCCTAAGGACTGGATACTGCGCTATATAAGAATTTACTGCATAATGAATTAATTAACTGTTTAATTATACCTTGGATGTACATTTTGTGCAGGTCGAGCAATACCGAGCAGACATGACTTCCCTGACTGAGCGACTGACAACAGAACGAGACACGTTGCTGGAAGGTCACCGCCAGGAGGTGCTGCGGTTGCAGCAAGAAGCAGCGGATCGTAACAGTCATCTCGATGAGACCGTGTCTGCCATGAAGGCTAGTATCATTGTCATCTCTCCAGAGATGGAGCAACTGAGACGACAGTATCTCACGCTGAAGACATACTGTCGTCAGCTGCCTACGGTCATTCGCTGTGCCGTTGAACAGACGACAAAACAGGTGGGAAGTTATCTGTATCAATAGGAATTGCACGTTGCCTTATTTTTAATGTCATTACACACGCATGCAATACGCTATCGAATATATGGTTGCAGTTATGAGTTTGTAATCAGATATGTATAATTACCATTTAACAATTTTGTTGATATTGTAATGCACGTCGCATGGAAGTAACCCTTTGAGGAAGTGGCAGATGACCATTTAAATAAGTTGTGAGTTTCGGGTAGTGTAGTTCAAATAATCGGATTCTGCCTGTAGCCTTATCCAATTATTTGCGCAACTCCACCATCGTCTCATACAATTATGGCTGAACAAAATTTGCAAAGGTACAATATAATATGATTATGTCTCGAAACAACACAAGTAAGATTATGCTACATACGACACAACATTGTTAATATTTAAAAAAAGAACACATTCCTTCCTCATATAATGATCATTGCTGAATATTGGTAGTCCAGAAAGAAAAAAAGAAAAGGCAAAGTATTAAGACTGTACTGCTTCCTTGCCGTCAGATTGAGGCAGCGCTCTCAGACATCAGTCGGTTGAACCAGGAGCTTGTACAGAAGTATCGCAAGGAGATGCAGCTTCGCAAACGCTACCTCAATGAACTCATCGAACTCAAAGGTACGTCATACATGCACAGTCCCAGGTGTCTTGCTTCCACACGTGGAGCGCAGTGAGCTTCGGACTCGACTGAGAGAACCCATGTTCGAATCCTGTGCTGTGGTGTCGGACCTTGGGCAAGTTCGTTCACTCTACGTTGCTCCAGTTCACTCAGCTGTATGAATGAGTACCTAGCTGTAGACAGAGGTGGTTATTTATGTACGAATAATCTTCGCGCATCAATTGCTGCGTGGCTGGATGCTTCCCAAGAGAAGTCGAGATGGTGTTCAATTGAACAGGTCTGTCAGGGAGTAGTGTAAAGCGTTTTGAGCAGTCCTGATGACTGGATACTGCGCTATATAAGAACTTACCTTTTTTACACGTTGGCTGTATGTGTTCAGTTTTCACAATGTCTCCTACTTCTTCCAGTGCCAGTGTGTGCTGTCATGTGTCAACTGCCCTGAATAAAGGCAAAATGGCACAACATTTACAATTTGTAGCAGATCAAGTAGCTTAGTGTCACTCTTTTCGTCTAAACAGGGCAGCGCATGTAAATAGATCACTGATGGAAGAACATGACATAAATTGTTAATACTAATAAGATACTTTCTTTTGTACAGGATGACGTTGCACATTTATCACTGATGTTATTGTTATTAATATTATTACAATCATAATCACAATCATTATAATCATTATTATAATCAAGTGTTGACAGACAAACACTGACCAGTTTATTGATATTTAGCTGATTTTATGTTACCTGATACACAAACTGGTCTCAGTCTAGGCTGCGTTGTCAACGTGGAATTGTATTTAATGTTTCTAACTGTTCTGCTTCTATTTTATTTGCATATGATTTATGCAATTCAGAAATATCCTTTCTCTATTGGGAGGAATGACTATAGTGGCCCCAAAGTATAGTCATGAATACAAAATTGTAGTTGGAACAAATACGTTATATGGAGATTATTGCAGGTAACATACGCGTGTTTTGTCGAATCCGACCAAAGATTGCCGAAGACATGAACGGACCTCACGCGGAGATAGTCGTGTCATGTGACCAGGCAGACGATGCCATCGTACATGTATCCAACAAGGGTCGACTGAACACGTTTGAGCTGGACAGAGTGTTCCAGCCAGAAGCCACACAGAAGGAGGTGGGTGTACAACCGGTCAGACGGTGTTGTGTGTCTCGGATATATAACTAGGAATCAAGAATATCTTCTTAAGCTATGTGTGTTACAGTGTAGCTCTCAGAAATATTATGACTACTTCAGTGCACATGCACGTATGCACGCACGCACGCACACATGCACACACACACACAGGATCAAAGGTGTCTGGACCAACAACGTTCCACTGTACATATTATTTCAGGTGTAAAATTTCCGTTATGATATTTAATGAAGCTGGTCATGTTTCATAACACACTGTCTTGAGCCACCTACAACTGAGGACATGCTCTATACCTATATTTGTCTGATGTTTCCAGGTATTCAGCGAGGTTCATTCGTTGGTGTTGTCCTGTCTGGATGGCTACAATGTGTGTATATTTGCCTACGGACAGACAGGCTCAGGCAAAACGTACACTATGGAGGTGAGGTGTCAATAGTTATGTTCTCTGTCGCCTGTACAAACAAGTTAAATATCATTGTTGAAACATATAAGACACATTGGCTAAGCTCTAGAATCTCCTTAAAAACTCTATTGAAGCTTGCTTACTTCGACTGAGAAACTGTGAATTAGGACACTTTAATGAATAATGAATCAATATTTTAGTTAGTTTATCTATATATTTGCTCCCTTTTGTCTGGGGTGATGCTGGCCTCAATATATATATAAATATAATATTAAGTTTCAATATTACAACACCTCGTCTTATGATTGTATGTATGTTTTACAATGTGTATGACTGGTGCTTTATATATGGCAAACTGCACATTTTAGTAATAATGACATAATTAAAAAAAGTTATCATTTTTTATTGCACGTACGTTTACTGAGAGCCACACTTTATACTGCATCTATTGTTAGCCCTGGTCGAATGTTGATTGCAGGGCACGGTGCGAGATCCCGGGATCAACCAGCGGGCTCTACAGGAGCTCTTCCTGCAGATCGAGGAGAGGTCCGCCGACTGGATGTACACCATCTCTGTGAGTGTCCTCGAGATCTACAACGAGACAATCAGGTGAGTCCTACGTTGTCTTTGGGCAGAATGACATTAACAGTGTGTCCTGGCATTGTCACTAGCTGTCATCATTCTATAGACTGTTTGGTCAGAATAATATTAACAGTGAGCCCTGACATTGTTACTATCTTCATTCATCATTCTGTTGACAGTTTGGGCAGAATACCACTTGGTCTCAAATGTCTTATCTTCAGCTGTTAGGTTTTTCTTTGATTTGCGATTTTCTCACAGAAATAGGACAACGTGCTCTCAGATCAAGAAAAAACCGCAGGGAGGTAAGGAGTTGGGCTGAGGATAAGACATTTGAAAATGATAATATATGCTCGTGATGTAAATTTGTTTATGTTTGGACCGTAAGATATTCTTTTTCGATTAAAAAACAACACATGGGGTGAAAGCACCGATTTCGGGTTCTTTGCATTTAGAAATAAAATACCCAATTTAGATGTATTTATCTTCATCATTAGTCGGCTGAGGCCAGTGCACAGATGAGCCATTTCAATGAGTTGATCTTTCATCAGAGATGCAAGATCCGTCTCTTCAACATAAATTTTTTTGCAGATCAGCTTGGTGTGTTTGCTTTTGTTTCCCTCTGTTTTTCTTGTCACCAATAGGTGTCCACAACATGAATATTGACACAGCTTCTTATGTATTCACATAGCCATACTAGAGGAAGAAGATATTACTGCATGAATATTGACACAGCTTCTTATGTATTCACATAGCCATACTAGAGGAAGAAGATATTACTGCATGAATATTGACACAGCTTCTTATGTATTCACATAGCCATACTAGAGGAAGAAGATATTACTGCATGAATATTGACACAGCTTCTTATGTATTCACATAGCCATACTAGAGGAAGAAGATATTACTGCATGAATATTGACACAGCTTCTTATGTATTCACATAGCCATACTAGAGGAAGAAGATATTACTGCATGAATATGGTTAATAACTATTTATTTTAATATCGTGCCTTGTTTATTAATTCTAAGAAATAAAAGCATGTTTCCAATCAAATGTTGCATTTTTGGTAAGCTCCGTAGCGATCTAGTGAAAATACGACTGACCTGAGACTATGAATGAGACTTATGTGATGCAGGGACCTCCTGAGTGCCCATGAAAGTGTCCTCGAGGTAAAGATGTCACCAGAGGGTGGTCTGCATGTCCCCGGTCTCGCCTCGTTCAATGTTCACAATGTCGATGACGTCAATGAGGTACGGTTGTGTGTGTCTCCAAGAGTTTTGGTGTGTTTCTGTTCACTGTGTTGTGTGTCATCTGCTAGGTATTCATTTTCTCATCAGTCAGGTGTCCAGTGGTGCTCAGAGTGTCAGGTATATCATTTGCTACGTGTTCTGGATGTCATTTATGTCATCTACAAAGTATTTTGAATGTCGTGTGTGTCATCTATGAAGTTTTCTTAATGTCATATTTATGTCAGTTATGGAGTATTTCAATGTCAAATATGTCATCTTCCAAGTGTTCTGTATCTTCTTCAAATAATGCCCACAATCAAATTTTATTATTCTGGCATTGGGAGTTTAGAAATGAAATCCCAGCTCAGGGAGTTTACGACAGGTTTTATCCATTTCCCTGTTTGGGGTCTTTTACTTCCCATGGCATAGACTCCAGATAGAAGGGACCAACGGCCTATAGCGTCTCTTCCGAAAGACACACGCAAGGGTGAATGAAATCTCGACACAACGGCCAAACCATTACTAAACTACTGCCAGGCGTCACCAGAGTTTGAAATCCGGTTCCTCAGAACGACAGTCAGCATTCTAACCACTCGACCACTGCACCCCACAATGTATGTCACATGTATGTCACCTACCAAGCGTTCTGTATGAAGTCAGAAACATGTCTTAAAACTCTTAAAGTGTTACATGTCTTATCTGTGGTCTTGCGTATGTCATACCGTCATATGTATGTCACATGCTGCAGGTGTTCAGCGTTGGACAAGAGAACCGCGCGACTGCAGCAACAAACATGAACGAACACTCGTCACGGTCACATGCTCTCATGTGTGTGTCCGTCATCGGCACCAACAAGACAACCGGAGCCAAATCATTAGGTAAGTCAGAGTAACTTAGCATTTTCACATTTAACCATGTGCATTGAAAATGTTCATTATCTATGACTTTTGTTGTGTGGACAATTCTGATGTTACTTGTTATATCCTAGGTACATAAAACAGTGCACGCCCCAGAACAGCGGATTTAATTTTTTTATTTAAAGTGGATGTTCCTTACATTGTGTGTTTATAGCAAGCATTGTGTACTTGTTTGATACGTGGGGAGCGGTGGTCACGTGATAGAGCACCAGACTGTCGATCGATGGGACGGAGGTTCGATTCAGAGTAGTGGTCTCTATCTCTAACCAACTGGATCTTGCTCCCCGCAGCCGGAGTTGCTTCCTGGTCAGACGCTGAGCAGGCAGTGTATACAGTATGTACACTCTACCATTGGACCCCACTCGGTCCTGTATGAATGTACATAATTTTTATTGTTTGATACTACAAACAAAGGCACCACGAACAATGTAAAAGACACCGTGTGAATGCCCCCTGAAACACCTGTCTCGGCTCAACCTTGACATCCCTTTTGCGAAGTTGCTAAAGGATTATTTTTTTTCCAGCACAGTTGGCAAAATGTCTACCATTTTGTTCAGCTACACTTAGGTTCGTTTAACCAAACTTATTATTTTTGCCATTGGCTAAATAAATAACATTTATCCTAGCCTGTCAACCAATTAATCTGGTTAAGAAAACAAGAGCATACAGCTAGCAAGGAATACATATTGTTTGCTGTATTTATGCCTATTTTACCTCACCCCCCATCCTACGCTCCCACATTTCCCGTGTGTCTCCTAGGGAAACTGAACTTGGTAGACCTGGCGGGCTCGGAGCGTGTGAGTAAGTCGGGGGCAGACGGAACCCGACTGAAGGAGGCACAGAGCATCAACAAGTCACTGTCAAGCATTGGGGATGTCATACATGCACTTCGCTCCAAACAGCCGCATGTTCCGTACCGTAACTCGAAGCTGACGTACCTGCTTCAAGACTCCCTAGGTGAGTCTCGCTCGGTGCCATCAAAGTCACATTTATTTACAAAAGATGCCTTTTAGTCTCAGGAATTGTGATATTAAAGAATATTTTGCAGTTGTAGTTTTTGTTATTAGAAAAATGTTTGATAAATCAATTAATGGTTATTCAGATAATTCCAGTGCAGTCAGTTGACACAAATGTAATACTCTAGATCATGTAACACTCATGTGCTAATAAATTGTTCTTCTTGTTGTATTGAGTTATTTTGTCCACCAGGTGGTGACAGCAAGACGCTGATGATTGTACAGGTGGCGCCGGTGGAGAAGAACGTGTCGGAAACGTTGACGAGCCTCAACTTCGCAAAGCGTGTTCGCACGGTTGAGTTGGGCGCAGCCTCAAAGAAAACAGAAACAACAGAAGTACGTAACACTATGATGTTTTAACATGGCCAAACTACTAGCAATTGTGACTTTTGTTGTAGCTAGCTAACAGCCCAAAAATACAGTAACAATGCTGACTAGATGTATACAAGTAGTGCTGACATAACATGTAATGCTGACTAGAGGTGTAGTAGTGTGGCATAGACGTGTAGCAACTAGCAATGCTGACTGAAAATGAATTAGTAATGCTGGTTGAATGTGCGGTAGTACTGACCAGACTTGTAATGCCGACTGAAGGTGTAATAATGCTGATAGAAAGTGTGGTAATGCAGACTAGACTTGTAGTAATGCCAACTGAAAGTGTAGTAGTTCCAACTGAAAGGGTAGTAATGCAGACTTGACTTGTAGTAATGGCGACTGAAACTGTAGTAATTTCTGACTGAAAGGATAGTAATGCAGACTAGACTTGTAATTGCTTGAAAATGTAGTAGTTCCAATGGAAAGATTAGTAATACAGATTAGACTGGAGTAATACAGACTATAGGTAGTGTTGGTTGAAAGTGCAGTAGTGCTGACTTAATGTGTAGCAATACTGACTGAAAGTGTAGTAGTGCTGACTGGAAGTGTAGACGTGCTAACTAGAAGTCTTGTAGTGCTGCCTAGACATGCAGTGATGCTCAGTGAGGTGCTATTTGCTTGCAGCAGGAGCATGGTAGTCGTCTCCTGACCCCCAACAGACCAACCAGTCGTTCCACAACACCTTCACGTCTTCACAAGCGCAAGTAAATTTCATCCCGGTAATGCGTGGCCGATCACAACACCTTCATGTCTCCACAAGCGCATGACCAGTGCCAACAATGCCATCACATTTCTACTAGAGCAAGTAGAAATTTCATCCTGGTCACGTGTGGCCAATCACAACACTGTCACATCTCTACAAGTGCGAGAAAATATCTCATCCCGGTCACACGTGGCCGATTTCAACACTGTCATGTTTCTACAAGCGCAGATAGACATCTCATCCCGTTCAAGGATGTCACTGGACATTAAACAACTCCAGTCACTGTGATTGGAAATATCAGTGTTATAATTAACTGTGATCATTATTTGTCAATGTCACTGTGATCAGCAAGACTGATCCTACATTTGAGCATTTTTGTCCATGTCACATTTCATCCCATCAAGTGGGGCTAAAGTTTGAAACAGAGTTGACAGGATATTTCTAGTACCTGGCAATGTTACGTGTCCCTGTTGGCTATTCTTGGGTGACTTTCACAGGGAAATGGCAACTGTAGAGACACCGTCATTTGCTACCATCCAACGACGGATGATAGGAATGCCATGTATACAGCTGTCACAGCACTGTGGCTGCCAACTCTGCTTCTACATCACACGTGCCATACACTGTCAATAATGTTTCTCCCATATGTTCTAATAGTCTACTTCACCCAGCTGTTGACATTCTGGGTAGTAGTAATAAGGTCATAGGAAGTTTTTTTCAGAATATGACCCATAGTTGTAAGTTGTTAACCATCTCGTGATTATAAATTAATTCTTGACTTTCCCTGGACGAAAGCTGCTGCTTGCGATTACTTCTCTCCAGTCAGATTCTTGTTATAATTAGCTGCTTTCCCATTATTCTGCAAAACATCCAAAATTTGTTATTTTATTTCACTGTAATAGCCTGTCTTTAAAAACATTTTCTAAATAGAAATGTTAATGGATTTTTTTATACTAGATAACATTAGAAACGTTTCATATCCGACAGATTATACAAGGGTGGTGCCTTATAAGCTTCTTTTCTAACACTTATGTTTTACAATGATCTTTGTAGTTTTGTTTCTTGGCTTTAAGGATACTACTTAAAATTAACATCGGTGGCCAAATTAATACTAATCTTAAGAGATGTTACACAGTTTAGATGGCGATATTATAAGGTCAGACTCAAGGTGCCGATTGCTGAATAATTTCATAAGACTAAAGTGCATTGCTATCATATCATTCATAAAGCCAACTGTATAATATTGTACTGTGTATTAATAATTAAATACATGAATAGTGCGACTTATTTAATGTTTGTTCAACACAAGCAATATCATAATAAATGACAATTCTGTACAATGGCGCTAAAGAGATGGACACAAAATTGCCTGATTAAACTTTTCAAGGGGTGGTCTGACTAGAGGCTGATCAGATATACGCAATTCAGACATAATTGTATACATACAATAACATATATATATACATATGTATAATCTTCAAAGCTGGTCAATGTTGTTATCATTGTAAACTTTATTCTATAGTATTAAACAAATTATTTTCAACGAAGATCTGTAAAAACTGATATTTCTTTTTATGTGAACCAATGCCGAGGGAAATTTTTGAGTTGGTCGTTTTAGAGAGTTATAATTAACTGCAGTGCTGAGTAGAATGGTGGCTGCTTTATAGAATTAGTTCCACAAAACTACACCTGTCAGACTTTCCAAGAATTATCTGGTTACCATAGTTGATTATTTAATCTCCGACCTTTTTGCATAGACTGAATACACTACAAATTTGGTCAAGTTAGAACAAGTAGTTTTTAAGATACGACAGTTAATTAAAATATGTTTCACAAGGAGCCTGTGTCCTTAATCCGGGTTTTGAGATCAACTTGTATTGCAATATACACTCTCAAAGATGTTGTCTCTGGCTCTCTGGTCATTGCTATAATATAAAGAGAACAAAAACAAATTGTTCTGAAAGAAATGTGTATATCTGTCTCAAGCCATGATCCAACTACAATGTCAAAGCGTGTTGTGTTCCTTTGTAAACTTGCTGCAGAAATAACTGGATTCAGTGAGTCTAGGGGGGGCACAAAAACTTGCACTGGTGGCCAAACTAAATGGTGTAGTAGAAATGTGGTCACTGCTGTCACATCGTAACTTGAGCTGCTATCACGTCTCGGCTGGACTGGTGATATCGGGAAAAAAAAAAAAAAAATAATTTTTGTCGCCACACGGCCGTTCAGTTTCACCTTCCTCTCGCTCAACTGGTTACACCGGAAGAAGGGTGCTGTTCAAATTTTTTCGTCCTCATAACTTCAGCATTATAACTTGAACGGGGCACATTTCAAAGGGTCTGGGGGGCAGGGTCGTGTGGGCCCATTATAAAAGGTCTGCGGGCATGCAAGATTCCTAGGGTTTAGGGGGGCATGTGCCCCCTATGCCTCCTGGATCCGCCGTTTTTTTTATAACAATGAAGACATAAATATATTCAGTGCCAAACAATCAAGGTATAAGATTTAAATACAATATGACCACTTGGGTTTGTGTACAACAGTGCTTTGTGCCATGTATGTGGTTCGAATAAAATAAAAGGCACACTAGTTTAGACATTTGCTCCGACTAGAAACCAGATATGTCCGTGTTAATGACAACCAATACATCTGTATTGAGGATCTGATTGTGTGGTGTCCTGACTGGGTGGTGTCCTGACTGAGTGGTCTCCTGATTGCTGACTGACTGGTGTCAACTATGTTATATCCTAACTGAGTAGTGTCCTAACTGAGTGGTGTCCCTGATAACGACTGTGGCTTAGACAGCTGCATAATTACAGCAACTGATGTCACTTGGTGAAGAATACTTTCTCTTCACCATTCACACCAAACCTTTGATCACTGGCCTCTTCTCGATGCCACCTCAGGTAACAATGTGTATTTACAATGATAAAGATGCCTAGCCTTGAGATAATCCTCATGTGCAAAACTTGCACTCCTGGTGATCTCAAAGTGACAATGACTGTTTCTACAAGTAAAGACAAGAATGGCTGCATTCTGTAGTTCAACTGAGCACCACTTGGGCGGGCTGACCATTAACTTGCGGCTTCAGTCCGTGAACTAGGTCATACTCTCGACGCAGAAACGCAAAGATTAAATCCGTCAAAAGGAGTATCTGCAATAAAGAAGACAGCACTGATCAAAATGTGTGCATTCTATTGGGACTACTGTACAAATAATAATAATTGTGAACAGTTTGTTTGTGAACATTTAACTTGCAATTGCTATGTTAGTTTTGGTTGCTTTTTCAAGAAACAAGCTTCTTCCTATCCATGATTCCCAGTTACAAACTGTTCATGGATGTTATAACACTACCAAAGATGCACCAGACTTTCTTGTTGTACAGATGCAGTCCAATCAAATAAAAATATCTTCTGGCGAAGCAATTACTTAATATTAAAGGCATAAAATTAGAGTAAATAACCTCGTCTTAACCAACCTGGGCCGTAGCATAGACGAGCGTGATTGCGAAGTAGAAATTGGCGTTGGCGCTGCCTGCGTATATCCACAGATACCACTGTACAGGCGCCAAGACAGAACACACAACGAACATGCACGCTACGACGAAGCTGTTTCGCATATCTGCAAAGTAGAACCGACAGTGTCAGGTAAAATTAACAATCATCAGTTTTCACCGCAGCAGGTGAAACTTCGATTATGTTGCATGACTTTTTTGTCAGTAAATGTTACATTAAATCTCCTTCCTTGACTAATTTTTGGGGGGCTCGGTTTGGGGGACATTGCACTGACATGCACAATTCAATGGCACCACTACCGTATGGGTAAAAAAACTAACTAATTGCTTGCCTAAATTGGTAGTCTAGTTTTTAAAACCTGAAACTGTATTTGTGAAGATTGATAAAGTACCAGCTTAGACCCACTCGTGGCGCAACAAACCAATGACAAACAATTACCATTACAGTGGTGTCACCTTGATATCTGACTACCAGTCAATTATCTCAGGTAGGAGAAAGACCCTCTAGACAAGCATGGCATGTTAGAAACATCGATGTAACACTAAACAGCTTTCAATGTTTTTGAAATACACTGCCAATTGGTAGCCAGGAGGACAATGGTCATTGGAGGTGAGTGAATATAGGAGAGGACCTCGGCACCTAGGAGGAGATGAACTTACACTGCCTCCCAGTATTAACGTATAGATATTGTACTCACAGGAGAACGTGTGTGTCCATAGCGGCAGTAGAGCCATGTAGAGGGAGGCGTCCGCATATGACGGATACGACTTGAAGATAGCCATGATGGTTATTAACGTGAACATCAGAAACATTGGATGCTCCCTGGAAACAAGACATCAACACTGGAAGCTAAAGGAATCCTCGGAAAGAGTTGACATAACACATCAAATACAAAACAACAGGTTATTAAGATAATAAATAAATAATAACACTGCTTTATAAAGCGCAATTTAAATATATGTAAAATTGAAGATAGAATGTAAAAACTATGGTATAATAATTACAACGTTACGGGAAATGTTAAATAAAATATATAAAAAATATAATGATAAAATAAAAGTACTACTTGAATTCAAAACTATCGAGATCTTCAGTCCATAGATTCAAAAAGAAATGATCGATAAAATGAGCCTGTTTGATTAGTGGTGATGATGTGTAGATGAACTTACCTGAGTTTGATGGAGAGTGGTACTGTGTAGATGAATACGTTGATCTGAAAGACACACAGGAAGAAAAGGCGGAAATGTTCAAACATTTCTGTGAAGAAATACCAGAAAACACCGATGTTTGGCGTCAAATCAGGAACCGACAATCTGAAACACAAGCAGTTAAATCATGCTAACCTCATACATTAAAATGCACACCATTTAACAAGATCTAATCAGATTTGAACCCAGTGGCCATAATAAAATGTACTCACTAGAGCCAGCACATTTTTATATCAAAATATTCTATACAACCAAAATAGGTCCAGGACCCAACTTCTAGAAGACGTATCACACGTTTTTTAGATATAATTTAGTAAACAATTAAGTTGTTTTATTGGGATGTATATTATATATATATACACACACACATACATAGATATACATATTCTAGCAAAATCATACATCAATAATTGTTTTTATTAGATTTCAAATTAAACACTAAACTTAACCGTTACGACGTTAATATTTCCGAAACCATGACCACTACATAAACAAACATACAAAAGAATCAACGTGTACATTTCCTACTGATTTAGCACCAGGTGTGAAAGACGAAGCTTCACATTGTTACATCACTCCCCAGGCCCTTAACCAGAAATTATTTGTTGCCAGTATTGAATTAATCAGCTGGCCTTTTAGCAAACGAACAGCTTGTGTGGCGACCAGTCACATCAATCACAGCCACTACTGGCCAGTTTAGTTTTCTTCAATGACAAACCAGTGTCATTTGAGCCATTTATTTAATTAATACTGATCCATTTTATTTAACTACCTGTTGTGCCAATGATAGTCATTAATGTGGGCCCCTACACATGGAACTATTAGTTAATCTGGTGGCCAGCTGGTCCCCCCTAAATTCTACCAGTTGTAATTACCCGTCATGGCCAATCACGTGAGAGTCTTGAAGATGGGCAGATGGGTCTCTGGCTAAACCCCTGCCACTGCCAGGCCCTACAGATACTTACATGAATCCATAGGTGGAACTGATGAAGTCCCAGGAGCCTTCGAGACAATAGGAATAGTAGAGCAGGAACGCGAGAGCTGAGAAAGAACACAGCAGTGTCTGCATGATAGATCCATAGGCGAGGGACGAAGTCCAGGTCTTCTGGGGTGCTTCTTGCTGCAAACACACACAGACCTATTAACAAGGCTGCCACCCAAAGAAACAAGTTCCGTAATTATGATAATATAAATTTATATTATTATCATTATAAGTGGATAAGGCAATCATTGCTTGTCATGGTGTCAATTCCATTTTTGAATTTCCAATTCTTGTAAATTCCTTAAATCAATTATGATTCTACCTTGCAAAAATCAATTCCAATTTATTAATTCCAACTTTAAAATCTTAAAGAAATACACAATTCCGATTTACTTTAACAGTTTTATTTGTACTTAACACATATAAACCCGCTATATTCTGTTATTAATGCTACTGCATGCTCTCTATTCTACTGGAGGGAAAAGAAAATATTTAAAGAAAATATTAAGTCATTACTTAGAAATCAATAGCTCTAAGTTATGGACACACTACACACCGAGATATAACACAGCTTTAAACACAATACTACATCTTCCTGTATCATTGTTTGTGTTTATCTGCAAAACACATTATATGACTTACATCCAATTTGTGTGTTTGGAAAAAAATAATTATCTTCTGTTGCACATTGCCCATTACATGACCTGCCTATGAGGTGCAATGCAAGCCTGATGTTTGCTACCGCGGTTGTTGACAGTTGTAACACACTTATTCATTAGAAAATGCATTTAGTTTAATGAGCAGGTTGTCTGTTTCTACTAATTTAATTGTACAATGTATGTACTCTTAACAGTGATGTGTATACCACTTTTGCATTACACAGAACATGGATAGGTGCATCATGTAATATTTTATAATTGTGCTTAACTCATTATAGGGTATCCCTATTATAACTATGCATATGTTTAATTTACTTTACTATGGACTTAATGTATACTGTTATGTACCATGATGTCTGAAATAAATGTTTATAAAAAAAGTAAATTCTTATATAGCACAGTATCCAGTCCTCAGGACTGCTCAAAGCACTTTACACTTTACTCCCTGGCAGACCTGTTCACTCGAACACCATCTCGACTTCTCTGGGAAGCATCATTATTATTGTTAAGCAGTAGATAAAACCATTACTTCATCAGATAATAATGTGCCGCAAATAATGTTTTGTGGCAAAAAATTTGGTGTCACCACAAAACCACCCTTAATTCGACCCATGTGATTTTGACGAATAAATTTTGCAGATAAATGCTTTAAATCATCATTGTCATACTAAGAAATAAGGTATACGTTTGTTACGATGGAGACATTTCAACTACGACACCTAACTTTCGTTTGTCTCAAACAACACTGCTCACTTGAAAAGGTTACAATAAGAGCCACTCACCCGGGCTATGAAGATGGCTGTCGGTATCACAAGCATGATGGGATACATAGAAATGTACGACGCCACCGCTAGGCTGAGACAGGCCTTCGATCTCTTGCCTGGAAAGGGCAATCAATTAAGCCACATTACAACTACACAACCAATATAAAAACCACCTAATTATAATCTATGGCAATATGGCACTGGTAACAGCTTAAATATTATTAGCTACACGCACGCACACACTCAGTGGTCATTACATCTGACAACACAAAGTTCAATCTTATATGTATCATGTTTATAAATTTTAACAACACTGGAAAATCATTATCATGGTTAAGAAATGATAACTTTCAATGTATGTACATCATGCTTAAGTGTTAGATATCTATTATAGGAAGCCCAATAAACACTCGGCACATCCACAAATTGTAAGTCAAATCACAGATAACTCTTCACTACAAAATTATTTTGATTGCATCATCCATAGTTTTCTAGTCATTGGTGCCGTGTGAAAGAGGAGAAACATTCTCCAGTGACACCAAGGATACGGTGCCTCCATTAAATGTGTGAAAAGTTATTTAATGCTTAATTTGGTACTTACTGAAAAAGTCGTTCTGAGAAATAATGCACTAAAGGATTGCGTATTCATGTGTTTGCCTGCCTAATTGGGACGATTAAAAGTTACAATCCCCAAATCAACCAGAAGACCTTTCAGTTTCATTTTAGGCCCATGTCTAATAATGACTGTTGGAGCAGTGGAAGTAATTTCATGACAACGGGACACAACATGTGAGACTCTGTCTGACAGACACCAAAGCTGACTTGCTGCCAACCTTTGAGCGTGTACAAGATAGTGAGTGCTATGGCGAGGTTGTTGAAGACAGCCGTGGACTTGGCGAGACAAGTGATGACACTGTACGGGTTGAAGAGGTATCTGCAAACACATTGTCCAATCATAAACACCAGCCATCTCGAGTGTGCAATGGTGAATGCAGGTATTTCATTAGTTTTTTATTATTTGTCGAGAAAAATAAACTGGATATGAAAGATGAGATTATAATCTATGCATTTCTACCAAAATCAAAAAATGTATGGGACCTGACATAAACAGTTATTTTTGGCTCATGAGCAGAATAGGTCTGCGTGATATAATACCCGGTTCACTGTGGCAGATCACATGTGACAGGCCACACGTGTGACAGGCCACACGTGTGACAGGCCACACAGGTGACAGGCCACACGTGATAGGCCACAATGGCTTGGACCATGAGATACATTTCATCAAAATGAAAAAAAGCCAAAATACCTTAAACGAGGTGAAAGTACAGATTTTTGTTGTTTGCATTTTTAGAAACAACAAATTATTTATTATTGGCCTGAATAATGCAATTTTGAATTAATGTCTTAAAAAACTGTTTCTGGTGTGATTTAAAACATATATACTTAATTTTGATGTTGTTCATCTCATTGAATTTTTTAAATGCTAATTACTCGACACCGCCAAAATGTACATGGAGGTCTGAGCTGTTGTGACATGTCAAATATTTACTGATATGATATATATATACGATACAACCATTGTCATGCCTAAGCATTTTTCCACAAATAAGGCAGAAAATGATATTTTGGTCATTTCTGTTTGTGTAAGTTGTTACGTGAATCCAGCTGAAAGTTCCCGACATTGTACATTGATTGTGGTGTGAAGTACGCACATGGCAACAACTTGTAGCCGCGTGTATCGCAGGTCGTTCGTCTTCAAAAGGATCTTCTGCGCATCGATTGCAAATGTCTTCACATTATGTTTCTGCTCCAGCAACTGTTGCAACAAAGACATTCCTATATGCAAGGAAAATCAAACAAAATTGTTTTTCTACAATTTGTTATTAACCTGGAGGCTATTTGTGAAATGATGTCATGATTTAATATACTGGTATTCATAATTCTGGTAACATCCATTTTTAGTCTAATAAGAATATAAATTGTCACTAAAAACGGCACAGAACACAAAACAGATTTATCATTAACCACATAGGTACGTATACGTTTTACTACTGAGATGATAACAAGTGGCTGAAAATAAAACTAGAAATAAAATAATGGAAATAAACTAGGGCAGTGTAATCTTAGTGCTTTTAAAGGAAAAAATTCTTTATTGAGGTATTACTAATTAAAAACTAGGCACACATAACTAAATGTTATAACAACAAACCATCAAAAGCATCCGCGGTATACACTTACAAGATGTCGGCCGCAATGTTTGGCAATTCTCTCAAGGACAATCGCTGTTACAAAGTCGGTAAACTGCAGAAAAAAGCATGCCTTCTGATACCATCTCAAATAAGTGTTAGTATACAACAACAAACTAAAAACGTTTGTTGTCACAATTTACTCTTAAAATGCCTACAGTGTTTAAGTTCTCTGAACATAGAAGATGTAGGAAGTACACGGGAATTACTAGTACACATCTAAGTAGTTATGATAAATATAGCAGTTCTTTTCGACTGTTGAAATTTTAAGAAGACATGAAGTTATTTGATAGCGTGAAGCTTTAGATGGGATCCAGTGCATGAAAATGAATAGCAAAATGAGGAAAAGAATCAGACACGCAGTAAATTAACTAATTACTCATTTATAAAAAGAGGAACAACTCATTCAGTGAAATGTACCCACCACAAACACAACATATATCGCAGGCCCCCACAAACTGTTGATGTAGTGGAGAAATCTTAACATCAAAGGCATCTGCAAAAGAGCATCACAGTTTAGGAGACCAATCATATTTTGATTTCTAAGAGTATTATAAAAGTTGGCTGATGCATGACAGTTAGGATGTGCTATAATTATGACTATCATCAGAAATGAATGATACGTAACTAAGGTTTAAACTGTTCCAAATTATAAAAATTAATAATACAATTTATTATACAGGCCTGTTGCTGGTTTTTTTGTAGGTGCATTTTTTGGCTTGGGTTTGCACATTCCCAACAAACATCCATCACTTCAGCCAGAGCTTCAGTGTGAGCAGGGTAATGTTTGGAGGGTTCCATCATCGAAGGGGGTAGTTTTGAAGATTTTAGCCATCTGGGCGGTGCACACCTATCACACCCCCAGCCTACTAGCTTGTTATAATCAAAGTCATAGTCATAGTTAATTAATTCCAAATGTAAAATGCATATGATTATATCAGCAAAAACATTACACTGAAGGAGTGTGTACAATAAGTGTGGTTTCTTAATTAGTATTATTTTATGTTTCTTAACTAATTTAATAATTTTCAATTTACATTGTAATCGAGATGTTATTTCACCTTGCTCTGATGTGCTATGAGTATTACGATTCATACAACACAGTAGAAGCTTACCTCATGGAATATGTCGCCCGAGTATGGAGACACACCAGCTTTGTATAGTGCTAAACCTTCTGTCACTGAAACAACAAGATGATTCACCAGTCAGTACAGCTTCCTGAAACAACGTGCACACATTACAAGACTACCTAGAATCAGACCTGGGGTTGATTCCACATCTGCGATTCCAATTCTAACTACCGGGTAACTTTTTTATTCTTTTCTTATTCCACATTATAGGAATATCAACTCCGATTCAACAGTTTTTATTCCAACTCCAATTCCACCACCTTGTTGATTCCAACTCTGATTCCAACACATTTTAAAATCTGATTCAAGTTCCACTAAATACCAGTATTATCACAAAAGATATAATTTATTAGGGGTAGAACTACCCACTAGTCCGTACACTAGTACAGATTACGGCGGATTAATAATCTCACCTACCAACTAGTCCGGCTGTCTAGTAAAAATCAGCATGTTGCGTACCATTGACAAACTCATTATTAACCTAACGAGGCGACAGTGAAACGGTGCTTTTGATTGGCTGTTGTGTAACATCGAATTCTGAAATGACAGTTTGTTTGGTTTAGCGAATCTGGTAGAGGGGTTAATGAGTGCAATTGGTGGCCATTTTCAAATGGACGGTTTTTGAATACGGTTTACATCTACATTGCTTTAGTAGCCTACGTTTACGCACGATGTATCGTTACTTGACTGGGGTTGCGAAACCAGCAATAAAAGCGTGAACGGGACATGCAGTACGACCAGTAGAAACGACAGCATGGGTACATGAAGGTTTGGGAGCGTGACCACACGCTGTTGTCTTGCGATGAGGACACTCACAAATGGCACAAGGGGAAGAGTTTGATGTTCTGCGCAGTGTGCGAGCGAGCCATTCACAAGATGATTCACCATTTGTGTTGTTTTGATATTTTCAGGACTAGTAAACCTTTTGGCAGACTAGTAAACTTTTGTCTTTACTAGTCCTGCTGTCCAGTAAAATAAATGCTGAAGTTCTACCCCTGTTTATACATGTACAATTTATAGGCTTATTAAGTTTTTTTCGAAATCTTCTATGATGTTGCCTTGTTGAATCTGATCCTGCATTTATGAAGCTGCAGCTTCCCATCTAGTTTATTGTTAATGCCATAAAATGAGCACACCAATTCTACATCTATAAAGCTCTACTCAAAACGTCTTAATTTGTGAACCCATATTAAAGTGTAATAACAACTTGACCCTACCTAAATTAATCCTAAAGACCCAGTAGACAGCCAGTGATTAACTAGAATGCCAAAAACACATTTTTAAACGTACATAAAATGTATTTTATATTTTTAAGCATATCATATACAATCGGGACTGAGTTACAATTCCTTTGGGAGTTACTGTAGTACCAGTTAGTAACAATTCCTTTTTTTCTCCATGTGCGACTGTATTTATAATATTATCATATATATATGTATATATATATATACACCGCTGTATATATACATATATATATGCATTTCCACCTTAAAATAAAAATGTGATTCCAGTACGCAATTCCAAACAAAGTAACCTTATTTTAGTAATCCAAATTCCAGTGTTTTCATGTCAAGTTCACTGTCAACCAATTCCAAAACAATTGCAATTTAACTACTTTCACATTAACCGATTCTATTCCGGAATCAGAACTGGTTCACATTTTTTAGAACCACTTTGATAAATGACAATACTATGTTTCTCTGTATATAAATGTACATTGAGTCATTCTCTTAAATTTTATTTAGGTTCGTTTTATTTATTAGTTTATTACCTACCATATTTTGGAAAGTGAGTTTGGATTTAGAAACATAATTTATGGCTCATATAATACAGGGGTAGAACTTCGGCATTTATTTTACTGGACAGCAGGACTAGTAAAGACAAAAGTTTATTAGTCCGCCAAAAGGTTTACTAGTCCTGAAAATATCAAAACAACACAAATTTAAATTGCAACAAATGCGTCAGATGGTCCATGGTGGCCGTTTTCAGCACTTGAATGGCTCGGTGGGCAGTTGCAGTGTTTTTCCAGCTTGCGTTTTTCTGCTGGTTTTGCAACCCCAGTCAAGTAATGTTACATCGTGCATAAACGTAGACTAATAAAGCAATGTAGATGTAAACCGTATTCGAAAACCGTGCATTTGAAAATGACCACCAATTGCACTCATTAGCCCTACCCCTCTACCAGATACGCTAAACCAAACAAAACTGTCATTTCAGAATTCGATGTCACACAACAGCCAATCAAAAGCACTGTTTCACTGTCGCCTCATTACGTAAAGAATTAGTTTGTCAATGGTACGGATGGTGGCATCATGCAACATGCTGATTTTTACTAGACAGCCGGACTAGTTGGTAGGCGGATTTACTAGTCCGCCGTAATCTTTACTAGTGTACGGACTAGCGGACTAGTGGGTAGTTCTACCCCTGTAATAAGTTGCTATATTAATTGTATAAATTTGAAATTGTTTATAATCTTTATAATTTACAGTGTTTATAGGTTCTAAATCTAAACATCAATTTGCATGTAAACTAAACTCGAAGGATAGAGTCAATCACAGCCATAAAGCTTACTGCTAACTAGCTAAATTATATATTGTGTAGTCAGGCATGACTAACAACCCCCTACAAGAGGTTAAGAACCCCCAAGTGCTGACTCATTCGAAACATGGGGCAACAACACACGAAATTGAACAACACCTTAGGCAATACGCCAATAACCAACAGGAATAGCCGTCACGTTATGATGCCAGGAGTCATGACTCACGCCACAGTTCAATTTGAGGTAACCTACTTTGATACCAGTAGACAATACAAGAACGGGCCTGGTACGACAACACACATTTAACATCCATTCTGGAACGGAATGAAACAAAAGCCAACTACACAGGAATGAACACGTAGAATTAACGCAAAGCCAACAACAGTGTAACTAAATCCGGGGGAAGTTCCAGTGCCCGACTCGTAATCCAGTCGTATACATCGCGAGATGGACGACGACGCCCAAGGTAGGCTTACGCATATCTAATTACCCAGGATATTTAGAAAATAATCATATCAGGAAATATGCGTTGAAAAAAATGTAGATGAAATATGTACTATATTCTGTAATCGGGATTTAAGTCTTACAACAAAACCATACAGCAGAGACTAACGTCACTAAGTGCAAGTGCGACGAACACGCCAACAATCAAGATTACCTCTTTTCCATGACGTTAATGGTGTTGAAACTTCATTTTTATCACTTAGCCATTCGCCTAAAATCGATGCATGTAGCCATAATCGTAATATAATGCCTGCCGATACGGTTATCAGCATGGGGTAAGCCATTTTATATAAAAATTGCGTCCACCGCGAGTTCTCTTGCAACGGCCGGAAATGTAAATACCATTCATTTAGAAGTCGCCACCTATCGGGCAAATTAGGTCCAAAGCATGAAATTATCCGAAAGGTGGGGACACTTGCGCCCCTCCTGTGGCAACGTGAAATGAACAACATTTTCCAATCTTCAAAACGGAGCAAGAGGAACCGAAACCGGGTTTTATTAAGTCATGACACCAGTCAATCAACCAGTCAGTCAGCCAACCAGCCTGTCAGTCAGTCAGTCAGTCAATCAACCAGTCAACCAATCATTCAGTCATCTATGTATGTCTGTCTGTCTGTCTATCTGTCTGTGTCTGTCTATCTGTCTATCTGTCTATCTGTCTCTGTCTGTCTGTCTGTCTGTCTGTCTATCTATCTATCTATCTATCTATCTATCAATCAAACAATAAATCATGAATATTGCATATGCGTAAGAAATGGGGGGCTTGGGGACTCAGTCCCCCAATAGTTTTGGTGAGGGGGCTGTAGATAGGCTTAAACCACCAATATTTCGGCACGGGAGGTTCATGTCACCATTAAAAGCGTGTGCAGCTGGAGTTTTTGGTGAACCGCAAGGGGCTGGCAGTTGAGGAGTTCTTGTGAGCATCAACCCCTCTCCGAAATTCTCCACGTTCCGGCGCCGATGATTTGCATAGCGCTCTTTCCAGCCCCAGCTACTGAAAGGTTCTTTCCAATTGTTCGGTAAAACAAGTTATAGGCCGGGCGTATGCCCTATATAGACCCTATTAAAAAGTTACAAATACAAAACTGCGGTATATTTATAAAATATGTGCCTATGAGCATAATAACAATTATTATATCTCTAAAATATGTCAATTACAACATATCTGTACAATCTACATAATAAAAAATATATATAAAATATGCAACTTAACCCATTTATAATAATAATAATGTTTTAATTTCAGACAAACAAACAGTATGTCCATATATAAAAAGCAAGACATCGTAAAACTGTATATTAATATAAAAATTAATACATCGATAAAAACTAATATATTTAAAAATTATATAAAGCCAGGATCCACTGATGCCGCAATTGCGACGTATAGTACATGGCGCTGGTAGCAATAGTCTGAATAATGGTATTCACAGACATGTCGATCCTTGTCATTAAAATAAAAATAGCCGTTCTGATAATACTTTTACATGATTTTACGTTTGCTGTAGCAAACATGTGGCTGGCGCTACATCTCATAGGCAACTTATTCAATATTCTATAGGAATTGTTAGTGGTAACAATAAATTGCTGAAAATATTTTTTTCTATAATTTACCCACAGAGCACACATATAAATATTACCAAAAATATATGACTAAAATATGCAGTAAACAGCTTATTCTTCATAGCAGTTGAGCAAAAAATATTTTTTTGCTGTAACACATTATTCCAATAAGTATAAAAGTATTCGGTCTACATGTATATCCATAGATACGGTGTCAAGTCATTATTTCTCTCGATTGAGAGTCCGAGACGAGCTGAAAACCGACTTGACAGTGAACATTTATTTTTACATTGCACTTACAGAGCAAGAGCAATGCATTGCCCAGAGTCGCCAGCAGGAACACTGCAGTGGGCTTCAACTGAAACGGCATCTGCTACAGACAATACAAGTGTCTCCAGATGGACGCAAGATTCATGTGCTGGAAACTGTGAAACCGTTCGACGAAGTTTACCCAGGGATCCTCCTTGGGGACGTGTAGGTGACACAGCTTCATGCCGTTTTCTCACGTGATAAACGAAAACACACACACGCACACACACGCACGCACACAGACGCACACACTTGGTCACAAATATGAAACAGCAAATTATAATTATGTACTCTAACTATGACGCTTGTATTACGGCAACAAACGAAACACATTAAACTACTGGATATTATTTATCACTACGTGATCTACTGGTGCCAAATATTATTCCTTACATATGCACATTAATAATTTTCCTGTCACATGTAGCGAAATTGTTACGCGATGTTTAGAGGTGGTCTCATAAATTCGCAAAGCCCAAAAATGTTACACGTGCTGCATTGGTCCCCCACCTAGCATTGGTCCCCCCACCTAACATTGGTCTCCACCAAGCATTGGTTCACCCACCTAGCATTGGTTCACCCACCTAGCATTGGTCTCCCCACCTAGCATTGGTCCCCACCTAGCATTGGTTCACCCACCTAGCATTGGTTCACCCACCTAGCATTGGTTCACCCACCTAGCATTGGTTCACCCACCTAACATTGGTTCACCCACCTAGCATTGGTTCACCCACCTAGCATTGGTTCACCCACCTAGCATTGGTCCTCCCACCTAGCATTGGTTCCCCCACCTAGCATTGGTTCCCCCACCTAGCATTGGTTCCCCCACCTAGCATTGGTCCCCCCACCTAGCATTGGTTCCCCCACCTAGCATTGGTTCACCCACCTAGCATTGGTTCCCCCACCTAGCATTGGTTCACCAACCTAGCATTGGTCCCCCCACCTAGCATTGGTCCCCCCACCTAGCATTGGTCCCCCCACCTAGCATTGGTTCACCCACCTAGCATTGGTTCTCCCACCTAGCATTGGTCCCTCCGCTAGTTCCCCACCTAGCATTGGTCCCCACCTAGCATTGGTCTCCCCACCTGGCATTGGTTCACCCACCTAGCATTGGTCCCCCACCTAACATTGGTTCACCCACCTAGCATTGGTTCCCCACCTAGCATTGGTTCCCCCACATTGGTCCCCCACCTAGCATTGGTTCCCCCACCTAGCATTGGTCTCCCCACCTAGCATTGGTTCCCCCACCTAGCATTGGTTCCCCCACCTAGCATTGGTTCACCCACCTAACATTGGTTCACCCACCTAGCATTGGTTCACCCACCTAGCATTGGTCCCCCCACCTAGCATTGGTTCCCCCACCTAGCATTGGTTCCCCCACCTAGCATTGGTTCCCCCACCTAGCATTGGTTCCCCCACCTAGCATTGGTTCCCCACCTAGCCCACCTAGCATTGGTTCACCCACCTAGCATTGGTTAGCATTGGTTCCCCCACCTAGCATTGGTCCCCCCACCTAGCATTGGTCCCCCACCTAGCATTGGTCCCCCCACCTAGCATTGGTTCACCCACCTAGCATTGGTTCCCCCACCTAGCATTGGTCCCCCCGCCTAGCATTGGTTCACCCACCTAGCATTGGTCCCCCCACCTAGCATTGGTCCCCCCACCTAGCATTGGTTCACCCACCTAGCATTGGTCCCCCCACCTAACATTGGTTCCCCCACCTAGCATTGGTTCCCCCACCTAGCATTGGTCCCCCCACCTAGCATTGGTCCCCCCACCTAGCATTGGTTCCCCCACCTAGCATTGGTTCACCCACCTAGCATTGGTTCACCCACCTAGCATTGGTTCCCCCACCTAGCATTGGTCCCCCCACCTAGCATTGGTTCCCCCACCTAGCATTGGTTCCCCCACCTAGCATTGGTTCACCCACCTAGCATTGGTTCCCCCACCTAGCATTGGTTCACCCACCTAGCATTGGTTCCCCCACCTATCATTGGTTCACCCACCTAGCATTGGTTCACCCTCCATCAATACGCGGTGTAGAACTTGCGATTTTTACGATCCATAATTATTATTCGTGTCAGTTTACATTAACATAAAATATGTTTCATTCGCTGTGTGGCGCCACCCTTAGTTTTGCAAAATGTTACTACCGTGTTTGTTTCAAACTATAATTACAATACTGACATTTCTCACGTTCAACAGTTCTATAGCAAAGGACAAAGAAGAGTTGAAGAGAATCGGAGTCACCCATGTTTTGAATGCAGCTCAGGGCAGTAAGTTCAACCAGATCAACACGGACGAAGCATTCTACTCTGACATTTCTGTGACGTTCCTTGGAGTTCCCGCCATCGACACAGCTCGCTTTCAAATGTCGCGATACTTCACCGCGGCTGCCGACTTCATCGAAGACGCCTTATCTTACAAAGGTAGGCATATATGTGGAAAATAAATCGCTGTCAACAGATTATTATACTCGCTTTGGGGCCATCCGTAATGCCTACGTCTCGCTATCTATTTAAGAGGCATGTTGACCCCCCCCCCCACCTCCTTGTAGCGCTTCGTTACGCTGACCTGTACACCTCCCATGATATAACGGGAAAAATACAGGTAACATTATAGGGGACGCGGCAGCTCGGTTGGTAGTCGCATCGGACTGTCGGTCAAGACACCCTGGTTCAAATTCACCTAGTTGCTATGTTTAGCGTTTCCGAAACTTTGGTAATTTCGTTCACATTGCCTGCGTTTTCGGAACAGCCACTAACAGTAGCACCTTTAGTTCCGCCTGTATTTTGTCTACGTCAGGAAAAATAAAAGGTCATAGGCAGGGAAATGGAACAAACACGAAAGAACCGACAGAGCCAATGGTCTCGAACTACTGCCGCAGCATTACGTTCTCTAGTAATGAAGAAACAGCCGTGAGCGAGTCGTTTAGTCGTTACCGGCGATGTTTTATAACCGCATATTATAGTTAGCCATTGGGAGCTCTTCTCGCATTGATATACTCCTTACACTAAGCGAAACATACTTCTGGCACAGCACTCCACCCCATAGTAACGTTTCGTATACCGCCACGAACTAATCGTGATGTACTTTATGGATGGCCCCTTCGTTGCTGCATATTATGATGATCCAACCGTGAATACAAGTATTGATCAACATGTCATGGGGAGGCCCGGACCTTCTATTCAGAAGGGCTCAAAGAGATTTCAACATTTCCTGTCCATGGTAGTTTAGTTTTAACACGCACGCACCCGCTCACGGACACCAGAACTGTGTGCGTGCGTGTAACCCCTGTTGTCTGCCCACATGTATAGTGACGTGTGCTGGTTGGTTGCAGGCAAAATCCTAGTGCACTGTCAGCAAGGTCTGAGTCGCTCGGCTACCCTCGTCATGGCCTTCCTCGTGCTGAAGCGAGGTTCACGTGCCATTGACGCTTGCACGATTCTACGTCAGAGACGATCGGTGATGCCAAACGACGGCTTCCTCGAGCAGCTCGCCGCCCTAGACAGTCAACTGTACTGCCAAGATCAACGCGATTGACCTATCTGATTGATCTGCTAAGATAATGACTGTGTTTGCCAATCTTGCCAAGCTTGCTACGCGCATAGGCCGATCCAGAGGGCTGGGGCCAGCGCGAGACGGCGAAGTCATGCTGAAGGTCCGGCTCAGACCACCGGATGTGTATTTGCGTCGGCCGCTAGTGGATATTTTTGCCCCCCCCCCTAGACTACCCTCTCTGGATCCGCCCCTGACGCGGGCATGGACAGAGATACACGCACGCAAAGGCTCAATGTTGCTGGCACTACGTAGTACAGCAGTATGTTTTGTTTCGTTTGTTTCCTTCAATGCACCATCAAATTGAATAGCCCATATACCTTACACATGCACAACGCACGCGCGAGTGTGCTACTCACACCTAGAGTGCATCGTTTTGCCAATAACTGTGAGGTTCAAATATTCCAGAAATTACACAACGACGTAATCGCAGCTGTTGAAGATGAAAAGGAACAGGCTAAACAAAACATACCACATTATATCGTTCTTGCTTACATACACACATGCACGTGTCAGTAAGTAAGAATTATATATACGTATATAATATAATATATATATATATATATAATGTCTATGTAGGGCTACAAATAACATTTCTCCATCTCTATGGTTTTTCCACATACACCAAACAATACTTACTAGCACTTTACAAAGATACTTGCACTGACACAAACTGCTACATATACACTTAGCCTATCTCGTACTGACTTTCGATATTTAAGCACATGTTTATTTTAAATTTAAATATGATTTGTATACCACGTTGCGAGAAGCAGGAATGCTTAGTTACAAGTGTGTGGGAGCTCTTATATATAAGCCTTAGTGAGAGTCTCCCGACAGAAATGTCTTCCTTTTGACATTGTCGTTACATACTTTGTATATGCTTATTTACAATCTATCGAATAGAGATGTTCCAGTTCCAGTTCTCCCACAGACAATAGCAAGAACAATGCGATATATTTTAATTCATATTAGACCGTCCAAATCATAAAATTCGCATTTCAATGTTCTCTGTTAATAAGTATTATTAGAATGAAAAGGAAACAGAAATTGGCGCATGCGTATAACTGGCACGATGACACACCATAATCTGAGTAGGCCTACCGAATGACGTTAAGGTCGCCGAGTAGTGACGTCATTGCGACTGTTCTGCGCTAAATCATATATATTATTATTAAGTTATTATAATTATATTATTAGCGTCATTCCTCGAAATAGTTCATGTTGAATATATATCCGTAAATAAATTGTTGGCCTAATTTCATGATTGCTATAACAAATATGTATGCCATGATAACCATTAAAACCGCTGGACTGCCATCACATGACGTGCTTTGTCTCCGTTTGACAACCAGTCGAAGTGGGTCGACATGTTTCATACAAGCAACGACGGCTGTTAAGGTTGTATAAGTAACTTGATTTACTCTGGTAGTCACTTCTCATGGCGCCTTCAGGTAGATCAATTAATGTATACGTATTACACTTCTGTTCACTCTCTTTCCAAGATACTATTGCATATTTATGTGTAGCCCTTCCTTGCAACAACATGTAAAATGGTGTTGTCTTTCATAAAAGAAATTCACCTATTAATTGGTATAAATGATCTGAAAACAGATGGTCATCAACAAGCAGGAATGAGCGTTAGTTTTCAAAATTGAAACATCAAGAATAGGCTACACAACCACGACACTAAACAGTACAAAATATTACGTTTCGTCTCTCTTGTGTGTATCACATCGATCTGTATCTGCAAACATGTATCATTATATTCTTATATAAAAGTTGTGATGCAGAGTTGAATCCTAAATAACAAATAGAAATCATAATATTGTGCTGCGACGTCCATTTTGTGGTAGGTATGGAGGAGTATGGTATGGAGGAGTATGGTATGGAGGAGTATGGTATGGAGGAGTATGGTATGGAGGAGTATGGTATGGAGGAGTATGGTATGGAGGAGTGAGAACTATTAGGATATAGAATGACCAGTCAACCGCTACCAGAGGCCTCCACAGTTCTAATGCCAGCGCAGGAAGTTCCACTGATAAGATTTGAAATATGCAACATAGTAACAACTACTTCGGCATCAATATTAGCAAAATACTGACACACTAGGGTATCTATTAGTCATTATCTGTTCAGTGTTCAATTGAACACCATCTTGACTCCCCTGTGAAGCATTCAGCCTCGCTGCGGTTACTGCGGGAAGACTAGACGTACACAAATATCTACCACTGCTTACAGCCAGATAGGCACTCATGCAGCTGGGTGAACTCGATCAACGTGGTGTCAACGAACTTGCGCGATGTTCGAACTAGCAATAAAAAGGTAAGTTCTTATAGCGCAGTATCCAGTCCTCAGGACTGCTCAAAGCACTTTACACTTTACCTTAAAAAGATAAATCTAACTACTATGCAAGTACGCTCCACAGGCCTGTTTTGGCGTGTACGTATTGTAGCCGCAGTCAGTCCGTCTTCGTATTGGTCCTGTATTCGTAGCCATCTCCTGGGACGGGGGAAGACACCCAGGGCGATAGCCACACGAGGTACCATCGACTCCCCAGTGCACACTTGACGTTCTCCCTCCATCCCATATCGTACTGGGTCATTCCCGTATTCCGCTCGTGCCGCGTCTGTCCGCGATATATCTGTGCCACCTGCATCTGCGACAGGCAATTAAAACAGCATCAACCCGAGACTCCATGCTCCTCATCTTAAAGGGACGTCAATACACCCCATACCCTCCCTCTCCCTCTCCCTCTCCCTCTCCCTCTCCCTCTCCCTCTCCCTCTCTCTCTCTCTCTCTCTCTCTCTCTCTCTCTCTCTCTCTCTCTATATATATATATATATAAACATACGGCTTGATATTTTCCTCAAGTCCTTGTAAACGTTTTTTAGATACATGTAATTTTAAGATAGCACATACGTTTATTATTCTGGTGGCCGGACGTGGCAATTTTTTTAAACATGCCCAAGTGACATATATGATGGCACGTATGATAAAACTAGTAGATATTGTTCATGTTGAACATATATTTTCTTTAAAACAGTTAAAATGGTAGATTAACTCATAATGCAACTCCTAAAAACATAATTAACCGCAGTTGCACACATAACAAAATACCAGTCGGTTAAATAACAAACAACATTCCATGGCGACATAGTACAAACAACATTCCATGGCGACATATTACAAACAACATTCCATGGCGACATTTTACCAACCTGCAGAAGCCACGAGAACATCGTGACACACAACAACGCCACAAACGTCATCACTGCCACAAAGAACTGGTACGCGGTCACGTAACCCAACAACAGGGCCATGTGTGGAGCTACGACACAAAACCAGGTGAACAGGCCGTGACCGCCGAGCTGGTCGCCGACAAACTTCCACTGGAGGATGTTCCCGTAGACGGCCGCGAGCCACAGGTAGGTGAGCATGACGACGAAGTGTCGGTGGCTGCGTAAACCGATGCAGCAGCCGGCGAACCAGCAGTGGTGGTCTCGCTTCAACACACACACGTCGCACACCTGCGAAAAAAGATTGTCCTTGTGAACAGTGAAGTATGCTGTACGTCTTACAAATAATCCACATTCTCGAAACATTCATTTTTAATAAAGGATTAAACAATCGATCCAAGTATACAATCCTTACGTTCGATATCGAGTTGAAACAAATCATCTAAGCCAAGTCATGAGAACGGAGACAATGCCTGGAATCTCTATATAGTGTGTTTGTACAACTGGACATTAGCCCTGCTCTTGTGCACCAAGCACAGAGAAAAGTTCTCCTCTATAACAAGGTGATTGGCAGAAAATAATGGACCATGTGACCCAGGTTGGTGAAAATATCGTGAACTGTGACGAAGACACCTCAGTCGAAACCTTGTGGTGTAAACTGAGAGACAGCATCAGTGAGAATGTCGCTCAGTTCGCACCACTAAAGACAAGTAGAAGAGTAGACAATCATCCATGGGCCACCAGAGAAATTCTCCGTCTCATTCGGAAGCATGATAGGCGGTACAAGAAATACAAGAACAATCCTACATCGGAGAATGACTCATCATTCAAAGAGGTGAAACACCTGGTGCAGAAGACACTCCCCCAGTCTTACTGGCAGTATGTGGAGAACACCATCCTCCCTGAAGAGGCTGACTCTGAAAACCTGCCATCACTGAAGCGTTTTTGGACTTATACGTAAGGTAGCATTTTGGACACCTACACATGTTCATAGTTATGTTGTAATATGTATTGACATGCTGAGATGGTAGATATCTTAGTTTCCATTCTAATGTCGCTACCAGCCACAATATGGCAGCACCATATGCTAAATAGATGATGGATATTGTTACATTCTTTATTTTGTGAAACTACTTTTTCATGATTTAATTGCCAAGGTGTTGGTTATAATTATATTAAAGTAATTAATTACTACGATTAACCAATTGCCTGGTCACATGTGTTTTGACCAAGCATTGGTCAGCAGCTGTGGGCTAGGCTGGCTCAGGTTTCACACAACAAGGAGGAGACATTTATTTATGGCGAGTGTCAATTTGTTCAATAATACTTTTAAGGTATTATTTCCCTTTTATAATTATACCACGCCGTGAAGTGAAAGACTGTCCATCATCAGTTGCAATACTTGTTTAAATAATTATCTGTGTTCTGCTATAAATGACATGTTGCACCATGCCATTGCAGGAGGGAGCCAGGCCTCAAATGAATGATGTGAGATTCATTACTGAGCCTCCAGAGCAGTGTTGGGTGAGCATGGTCATTATGCAGTTATGGTAGATTACGTAATTATTGCATATGTTAGATGCATACACTTATGTTGCTGATTTACATACAATTGTATTCCTGGTATAACTTGTATACAATTATATTTCTTTAGATTACTTTACATTATACTGGATTCATTATATCGTGCATGAGTGCTGTGTGACATGTGTCCACGCATCATAATCATTATTGTATCCACGTATATTTGTACTGTTAGTACTGCATTGACAAACTGTTTATTTTGTTTAGGTTTCTTTTTGTTGTGAGTTAGGAAGTAAGACCACAAATAAAGAACTTGATTGAAAAGATTGGATATGAAAGTACAGGAAAAGGGATATCAGCGGAGTTGCAGCCTTGAAGTTTACAGTTCTTAATGAACAATTGCGGAATAAATAGACATAAATTAACGAGGGACGTCACTCGACCTCGATCAAACAAAATTATTTATTTACATTTTTATTACTTTTTAGTGCAATTTCTACCGACTTTTTAACGATTATTTTATATATTTTTTATCATATGGACATTTTAATTATACATGTATATATTCATTTAAATATTTTAATTTATTTATATATATATTTATTCCACTTCTACAAAGGAACTGTGATGGTACATTTTGTGCGGAATGGCACAAGTGAAACAGACACGAACTACATCACGTCTGCCACGCGAAAATGCACATAATAATAAATAATTAAATAATTAACATTTTAAATCATCATTTTCAGCTGGGGTTCAACTGTCTCGGGAAGAATTCCAGCAGCAGTGTGAAGTGATCCCACGTTGACAAAATATCTATGCCGTAGTCCTACCTTGCAATGATGTGAGCGTTGTGGCTTGCTCATCCTGCACCTATCGCAGTATGCCGATTCCGCTTGTCGATTCCGCTGCAGTGCTTTGCAATTGCCGTCCGGCCTAGCAACCGTCACCATTACAAAGTTTGCGAGCGAGTTAAAATACAAGATCGCCGTTGTAGCGTAATGTGCGTAAATGGCGTGGTCTGATGATAGTTGATAGTGTGGCAATACAACGCACATCAAGTACCACACGGCTAAATGTGTTCCGAATATCAATGTCGCGACTGCCAGTCGGTCATTGCGGCTCCTGGCAAAGTACGGATTCATAGGATGAATTCCGCGCACAATCCATTTAAAATTCGACATGACTATAATAATTATGACAGTGTAGGCCTACTGAAAGGCAGTTTTTTCAAACAAAGTTGACAAAAACACGGACCATGCAACACATTTGCTGGTGTCCGAGCCCTAGCTGCGACAGCTAATTAAGTATTGGCAAAATGCTAACTTGGAAATAAGCGAACGAAATCAGCAGAGTCGAATGGAAACGGTTTTGTCATGCTTCGTTGTCATCACCAGATCATCAACGATCACTTAAAGCAAGGCAAATTTTTCCACGGATAGTAAGTTTCAGTATTTTGCTGTGTTTGAAAATGACGTATTGGTTTAATCTTTGCTCCGCACAGCTTCCTATATACCATTTGCAGGAACTGACTGAGTAAGAACCATTAACTGTAACGAAGTGGGTGCGGTTTGATCAAAAGGCGTTTAATTATCATTGTCAAGGACGATATATGATCCATTACCTTGCACGGAATACATGTTAGGGAAATTGGTCTGTAATTTACTGCCTTTTTGTATATTGCAGTGGCAAGAGCTGTGGTCCAGGCTTGAGGAAGTTTACCGGAAGTGTATGGTTGCTGGAATCATGTGCTGTATTTCTCTGTCAGTCTCCTTTAGTACTGTTGGTGGGATTTCGTCTGGTCGTGATGTTTTTTTGGTTTTAACGCTTCAAATTGTTTTATGATGCCATATATTCCGATATCTAGCGTTTGGAATTAAGGAACCGGTGGCGAGTTGGGATGGGAAGTTATTCTTCGGTGAAAACTGATTTGAAGTAGTTATCTTGTGCATTTGCTTTGTCACGATCCGTTTTTTGTATGTAACTGTTGTTATTTGCTTTTAACATTGGGATGTCAAAATGTTCGGTTTTCGTTTGTTTAATGAAGGGCCATAGTCGTTCAGGGTTCTTGGTGAGGCTTTCGCCAATGGTGTTATTAATGCTGCTGATATAGGATTTGACTATTTATTTAATTGTTGCTGTTTTTCTTAGGTTTTTGAAGTGTTCCCGGTGTTTGTTTTCCTTTGTCTTCTTAGCATTAGTATGAGTTTTGTTCCGTTTTCTTTGTAGTCTATGTTTTGTGTGATCGAGGGTAGACGCGTTTTTTATTTTGTGATGCGGCTAGGGCTGGATTGTTCTATCAGTTTAGTACGTGTAGCAATTTGAAAAAAGAACTTCCAATTAGAGTCGGTGTCTAGAGTATGTGGATTCCACGCAAAGTACTGTTGGGGAAGAAGGATGCAGTTTGGCTTGAGAGCTTCCCGTTTAGCAGACTTGTAGGTGTACACTTTGTGTGAAGGTTTGGGTTTCCTGGTGGGATTCATGTTAAAAAGAATAGCTTCATGATCAATCAAGCATGTCACTGTGCTCATGCTGCAGGAAAGGGCGGGATTTTATGTGAGTACCAGTATCTAGTATGTTTCCGGAGTCTAATCATGTGGGATCGTTTACCATATTTACTAATCGATATTCACGAACTATTTCTGCACAATAGTAGACATAACCTTCACATTGTCAGCGTTGGTTAATCGTTCGGCAAGTAGTTTACTATTGGAAGTATTTCAACTGTACGTCAGGCGTATACACGAGTGTTATCTAAAGGTGGGCTTATATAATGAGTGCTGCTTAATCATTGCTGTAGCCAGTGTTTAATTTTACATGAGTTCGCTAATGCCTACGCATTACACTATTGCTACAATCGCATGCAGAACTGTGTGGCATATTGTAAAATCATGTTTTTGTTGCAAACCGACCTTATAAAAGTCCACTGAACCGTATGCCATGACATGTTTTGACAACGGAACCAGGTCCAGAAAGAATTAGTTGTTACATACGCAATAACATTGATGCTGCTTGTGTATTGGTTTCTTTTGCTCGAGCCCCCGCGTCATCAGGAAAATGTCGGCCTTCATGTTATGAGACATTTTAGTAGAATCTTCCATTTTTAGATCACATTCTGAGTAAACAACTGACGTTAATTATGTAAGTGTGGTTGATTGCAAATGCTTATTTTGTATTAACTCTTTTTGGTGCATAAGACAAAAAACGTTCCCTTTTGTTTCCCTTTAATTACACCCGAAACAATAATTGGGAACAAAAACGTGCAGGTAAGCGGTGCATGACTACAAATTAAATAGTACAACATTTGTTTGCGTCATAAATTTTGGCCGTTCGCAGGCGAATGAAAACATAAAACACAGTTGTACATGACATTTAAAAAACACTGTAGTATATATACATTACACATACCAAGATTGAAGAAGGAACAAAACTGTTCATGTCACTGAGATAGAAATATAACTGGCATGAGTATACGGACCCCATAACTAGCCAAAATGCATACAAATGTGATTTATAGAGGATATGCACGTTTAGAAAAACGATTCTTAAGCGGCTCCTTGGAGCTGTTGTTCCGGTGTTAGCCATGCACAAAAGGAGGCATATTGTCCTCGGGACGCGTTGTCGCGTCTTAGATAGCTGTGTCGTCTTGAGTAGAGCCTGCTGAGTGGGGACTTCCATTTCCTTCCGGTAGGTGAGCGTCAGTGAAGCGTGCGAATGGATAGGTGCTGGGTCAGCAGGTCCGTAAGCGCAGCCAGACCACGTAAATATGGCGTGTAGGCCTATTTCGCCATCATTTCACAAATTGCGTCGAACTCGTTTTTGATCGATTGAATATCTCGAATTTATATATAATGTTTGTTAAAAAAAAAAATTCAATATATATATATATATATATATATGCAGCTCTCTCTCTCTGTCCCTCTGTCTCTCTGTCTGTCTGTCTGTCTGTCTGTCTGTCTGTCTGTCTCTCTCTCTCTCTCTCTCTCTCTCTCTCTCTCCCTCTCTCTCTCTCCCTCTCTCTCTCTCTCTCTCTCTCTCTCTCTCTCTCTCTCTCTCTCTCTCTCTCTCTCTCTCTCTCTCTCTCTCTCTCTATATATATATATATATATATATATATATTTAAATACGCTTCACAGAACATAATTTATTATATAGGTTATACCAAGTTGTTTCTTCCGGTTGACTCTGAAACAGTAAACACAAAAAGGCTAAGTAATAAAATATGAATAGTAATGTTCATCATATGCGATTCTGAATACGTTTTCTCCGTAATAGAGAAGATTTAACAAGATTGCCATCAAGAAAATTAACCCTAGATGGCAGGTGGACAAGGAAGCCTTTTGGCTTATCGAGAGTCCAATACTTTTTTTATCTACGTGTATCCCGTCCTTTTATGTGTCGATTTTTTTTTTTATTCACGCTACTAGCACCAACACAATCAGGAGATAATCTGTTCCATTCATTTACAGTCCTTTGTGAGAATGAGAACTTTCTTATATCTAATCTACACTGCTCCTTTACTAATGTAACTTCATGTACAGTCACGTTAACTGTCCTTGAAGTTTTAATTAGGAGGGACGAACTGTGACACGGCATACATGAAGAGTACAGCGCAATGAATATTTCATACACGCTAAACAGTATGTGATATACTGCGAAATATTATTTCCAAATTAAAGTCATAGTAGAAGAGGTGATGCGACGATTAAAATAATTGTTGCAGACTATCAGGCAGAAGAGAGTAACGGCCCTGTTACACGACTGATTAATTGTCGGACGACATTATGTCACCCAACAATCTGATAGTTAATCGGTTTTGTAATCGGACCTTAATGTTTCAAATCCACGACCCGCAATATATACAGTGGGCTGTGTTTCATTATGTATATGCAGTGATGGAGTTTAGTGTATACCATTAGAATAGCCAAATTATTATGCTAACCGACCTATAATGCAGTGAGTTTCTTAATAATAAATAAAATCCACACATGGTGCAGACTGCGTAATGTTGTACACATAAAATATTAAAATGTTGTTGTCTCAGTAAATTTACCTAGAACTCCACGTCGACCGTGCTGCAGCACCAGGATATGTGGACTGCTCTTGCGCCGTTTGGTTGCCCGTCCTGCTGTAAGAAATCATTCAGCTGAATAAAACGACAACGTACGTAGTGCTCAATGCAGGCAGAGTTCAGATGCCAAGGTTTTTGCTTTGGGAAGAAGATCGCCTCGTGTTTGCCAATTTAGTTATTTCTGCTGCGTTTTCGTATAATCGCAGTCGTGTTTGTCCCACAGCTTGGGTTGCGAATACATTTTAAAATATCACACACACACGTACGCACGCACTCACACACGCACACACACACGCACACACACACACACACACACAGACACACACTATAACACACGTTGAGGTAACATCTGTATACGAAATAAAAACTGTATTGTGTACTAATTTAGAGCATGTTAACTATTCAAATGGTAGCTGGAATATATTACCTGTCCTTCTGGGTGAATTTTGACGTGTCTGTGACACGGCCGAAAGCAGCACAAACAAGACGCGCAGCCCGTGTAGCTGTCGGCTAGCGGAAGCACCGTCACAGGAGTAGGCTGTTTCACTACTGCAGGTTCACACGGGCCGTCGGGTATGTCTTCCCCGTGCCCTCTATTATCGCCCACGTAATTGCTTGGCGGCCTTGGAGCGGCGTGGACTGTGGAACTGTCGACGACTTTCTGCACGAGTACCTCGTTCTATGTGAAACGACATCAGCGTTGGCGAACATCGAATTGATGCGAACGAATTGTTGCAAATAATTTCACATGTTTGTGGGTCGTCAGCTGCTTAGCAAATCTACTACAGTGGAATGGTACTGAAAATCACTAACAAAGATAATCATCGATTGAGTTGATTAACTATGACAACATCAGTTGTATTGATTGTAATAATAACATAGTGTTGCTTTTAATGATATGGCGATGTTGCAGTATCAATGCCAACAATGTGTGTGTGTGTGTGTGTGTGTGTGTGTGTGTGTGTGTGTGTGTCGCGGGAGAGAGGAGGAGAGCATCGAACATAGCATCCGAACATCTTCTATGTGCCATGTCTGTCACAGGCGTTGGCGATCATGGCCCTCCATACCGCACGGTCGTGTGTAGTTTGTAGCAGTTCTGTTGTGCTCCTTCCACACCATGTTGAGAGACTATCTATTATTTTTATTCCGAACATACACGAAATAATATGCGTGTCTGTTCTTCTCAAGTGTTCATACTTACACCTTTGTTTTTTGCTGAAGACTTCCCACGGCTACCGAGTTCTTTGATCAGATCCAGCATTTTTTGTTCGAACACTGTTTTTTCCTTCGAAAAATTGAAGTACAGGTTGTTTAGCACCAGTGGCCCCAGCCATCCGTCCGGTCTGTAGCCGGTCTCGACGATCAGCGGCACTATGTCCCGTCGCAGGTTGTATGCATACACCCCCTCTGGAAGGAAACAAAACCGACAAAGTTGTGTATATCTGGCACATTTTAGCTGGAAAAAAATGGTGTAAATGTATCACAAGAAATTGTCTTAAGGGTACAATATCCATACGTTTAAAATTGGATGGTTCACAGAACGAATGACACGTTCGCAAAATATAACTGACTCAGCGAACTACTTGTTAATAATTATGTAATAGAAGAGATAGCATCGCTGTAAGACAGTTGTCTCGCACACTTCCCTAAAAGTTTCATTAGTTTGTCCTCAGGACATTGCATGACCGATAGATGCAACCAACCAAACTAGAGTCGACAAAACGTTGCCATATAAGTGAACAAACTGTTACGTTTTCAGCAGTGATGATTCTAGGACATGGGGGTTAAATAAAGGACCAATTTAAACAGAGGTCGCATCAGGTAAATATAAGGAAAGAAAATTAAATGGCCCCACTAAACATACCTTCTGGTCTTAAGAACAAAATGAACCAGTGTATGTATCATTGAAAATATAAGGGTCTATTAATACCACTACACTTCATAATATATGCTTAAATTTACCAGGTACATTTAGTACCGGAAACGCCTTCGATGATACACGAATTGGTTACCCACCTGTTCTGCAACTCTCGCTGTCTTTGTACTTGCGAGAGGCAGCAATCAATACGACGCACGCATCCTCCACCGCCGCCGCCATCGCCTCCAGCGGCGACTTGGCTGTCACAAACCATAGACAAAGATGAAATTAGACAACATGTGTATGTATCCCTTATCGTGTTAGATGTCTGCGTCGCTGTCATTCTTCCCACGGAGCCGCCAATATTGATGCAAAGAACAGCAGCGACTTCTTATTGTGAAAAGAATTGCGCTCAAAGCGTAGCGATTATTTGTGTGAGTATGAAGGCTTTATTTTTGTATCACATTTTTACATCGTGATTTTCAATGGGCCGTCAGTTGGTGAGTTCACATTTACCCCTTGCGTGTGATATTTTGCTTCGCGTGGCATAGACACCAGGTAGAAAGGTTCTCTCGACCGACAGTCCGGCGGTCTATATCCCGGCCACCGCTCCCCACGTATTTGTTTTTATATCCAACCTAACCTCAACTACATGGTGCAGTTGTTTAGTATTATTATTAAGTGGGTACTGGTGATTCGCATTCGCTAATAAGTACATATAAAATTAAATATTAATTCAAAATTTGATTTCCAATTATGTAGGTTTTACTCACACATATTGTCAACGTCCATCCATACTTTATAACCGGCTTCTTTCAGCCTGTCTCTGATTCGCTTCATTAGTTCCTGGCTGGACCACTGGTAGCTGATCATGATGTGCTTGCTGCCATCATCAATACACGCTGAAATTAATAAAATAAAATTATGTTTAAGAGAAGATCAGCGTAGAAGTCAAGAAAAGAAGACGGGAATTGTTTGGACATGCGTTCAGAAACAATGAAGACACCCACTGTCTGACAACCCCAGCATGAACGGAAATTGGTTCGCCATCAGTCAAGACAACCTGACGAACAATCGTTGAGAAAGAAAGACAGCAACTGAGGTGGGAAACGTTGAAAGAACCCAAAAGCGTGCTTAGAGACTGGCGAAGATGTATTGCAGCTTTATGGGCCATGAGAGCCGAATGTAATAGGTAAGGAAAAGTAAGGCTTACGTAAGTTCGTAAATTTTACCCAAGGACATTGTTACTTAAACACATCAATTGAATCCAACTAAGCAACCAAAAAAAAGAACGATGACACTTCCGTAAGAGGCAAGTTAATTCTTCTGTAACGCGGTATTAAATTATTATTACTGTTAAAGCGCTTCACACTTCACTCCCTGGCATAGTCCAGTGGCAGGACCCCCTATTTTCCCTAAAGTTTGTAATGTCCCCCTAAAATCATTTCTTTGCATTTTTGATTAGTCCATGTCATCTATTAACACAATACATTGGGTGTGGACTTCACACCCGTTTACCTTTTTCTAAATCCAAGATGACAGACAAGATGGCCGCTGAAAGGCTAGAAATGGCATAACGACTAAATAAATTGACATACGAAGGTGATATTAAGGTCTAGACATGGGTTTTTTTACGCAAGGAATCCGTTTCTGTCGTGAAGTTGATGTTTCAATGTGGTCCTGTGCATAACAATCCAATATGGCCGCCAATAATCCTTAACATTCTCATAACTTAGGAACTATATGAGATAGTGACGATGTTGGTGAAAAAAATCATGTTTTTCAGGATGCTGATTTCATTCGGGTATGTTTAGCGATGTTTATGAGCCAAGGTCGATGTCAAGGTCATTTGAGGTGCCGAAACCCTTAAAATGTTTTAGAATTTCAGCGTCAAAGATCAGCAATGCAAATCAAAGCCTCTTTCATAGGGTTTTTGATGGTGACGAATCCAAATACCTACGTCATATGTACATCTGAAGGTCAAAGTCACATGATAAAGCAAATGTCAACGTAATTTGGGATCCAGAAGCTTGATAGACCATTGGTTGGTCCAATTCATAGAAATCACTTGGATGAGAAAAGGACATTGTCCAAAAGGAGTCATTGGTGACACCCAAAACGTTCAACCAAGGAATGCTGTGCAGACACTTACCAAGGATCTACGGAGAATGTCTGGCGGTTCTAATTCAGCACAGATGACACACAAGGAGGAGGACAAATTTTGTATACGACGAGATACATGTTATGGCATCTTCTCCAAGCGCGTGGTGACCTTCGCTTCCCAGAAAAAAAACATATTCTTGTCAAAGTGTGATTGGCCTCCAAACTCTTTGAAAGTGAAGTGTGCCTGGCGTTTGGCAGGTGCCTGGATCACTCAACCAAAAGCAGCACCCGAGCAACACAACCCACGACGTCCTTCAAGGGTCCATAAACTCAACCTGAAGTCACCGCTACCAGCCCATGAACCAGTGCTCAAACGTACACACAACAATGTGTACTTGAATCACTTGTTATGTGAGCAAATCCTGAATGATAACGATTTCCTGAACAATGCCTCACAGAACCATCACCTTGTGGTGACCGGAGAAGATGCAGTTCCCACTCAAGTGTTCAAAGGGCGAAAACAGTCTCATGTGTAGCTAACTTCTAAACATGAGGAGGCAGACATCACCATGACCTAGCAGGCCATTTACATTGGCCATGATCCACACGCATGAGTCTCTGTCGTTGCTGGTGACACGGATGTTTTTGCGTTACTTCTGCAGTGTCCCATGATCATGCAGTCTCCCATCCATTGCAGAATATGTGTTGCCATTCCAGCAACAGTGAAGAAGCACTCCGATATGAGTTATTGCCCTGCATGCCATAAGCGGATGTTATAATGTGGCGTATACATAGCTTCGAAATGCCGTATAGCTTCGAAATAACACACACACACACACACACACACACACACACACACACACACACACACACACACACACACACACACACACACACACACACACACACACACAAACACACACACACACACACACA